>JARQOC010000005.1:447807895-447859758 GCA_033576535.1 Allobates femoralis | reverse complement strand
CTCTAAGACGCACGAAAACGGTAACACCCTTGACCTTGTCTTTACCCGGCTCTGCTCATCCTCCCCCTTGGATAACTCAACTCTACTCTGTGACCACAACATCCTTTCCTTCTCACTCACTAACCCTCGGCCAACACAGCCCAATCCTACCTATCACACATCCAGAAATCTACAGGCCATTAACCCTCAAGCACTCACAGACTTCCTCATCTCATCTCTGTCCCCAATCTCTTCAATCTCCTGTCCAGATCAGGCAGTAAATCACTACAATGACTCTCTCAGAAGCTCCCTGGACCAAGTAGCGCCCCTCACCCGCAGAACCTACAAACAGAGAACAAAAACAGCCCTGGCTCACGCCACAAACTCGATTCCTCCAGCGATGTTCCAGGAGTGCTGAACGTCTATGGAGGAAAACTCGCTCACCAGGAGACTTTATCCACTATAAATTCATGCTAAAAACCTACAACTCTGCCCTTCACCTTGCCAAACAGACCTACTTCACCACCCTGGTCTCCTCACTATCCAACAATCCAAAAAAACTCTTTGACACCTTTCACTCTCTCCTCAGTCCTAAAGTGCAGGCCCCCATCACTGACCTCTGTGCTGATGACCTGGCTTCCTACTTCATGGAGAAAATAGACAACATCCGCCAGGAAATCAGCTCTCAGCCTCCAAGTGCTGCCACCCCCATTCTTCCCCACATCTCCTCCGGTTCACTCTCCACATTTGACCCAGTTACAGAAGAAGAAGTCTCCAGGCTCCTTTCTTCCTCTCGTCCCACCACATGCACTACTGACCCCATTCCCTCACACCTGCTCCAGTCCCTCTCTCCAGTCGTCACCACTCATCTAACCAAAATCTTCAATCTCTCCCTCTCTTCTGGCATCTTCCCCTCCTCCTTCAAACACTCGATCATTACTCCATTATTAAAGAAAACCACTCTCGACCCAACCTGCACAAATAACTACAGACCAGTCTCCAATCTCCCCTTCATCTCTAAACTCCTGGAGCGCCTGGTCTATTCCCGCCTCACCCGTTACCTCTCCGCTCACTCTCTTCTAGATCCATTATAGTCTGGTTTCCCCCCCTTCACTCTACAGAAACTGCCCTCATCAAAGTGACCAATGACCTTCTGACAGCAAAACGTAATGGTGACCACTCTCTGCTTATTCTCCTTGATCTCTCTGCAGCTTTTGACACTGTCGACCATCAGCTCCTACTCTTTATGCTGCACTCTATTGGCATAAAGGAAACTGCTCTCTCCTGGCTCTCCTCCTATCTTTCTGACCGCTCTTTCAGTGTATCTTTTGCTGGCTCCACTTCTTCCCCTCTTCCCCTCACTATTGGGGTCCCTCAGGGTTCAGTCCTTGGCCCTCTCCTCTTCTCTCTCTACACGGCCCCGATTGGACAGACCATCAGCAGATTTGGCTTTCAGTACCATCTTTATGCTGATGACACACAACTATACACTTCAGCCCCTGACCTTACCCCTGCGGTATTAAAGAACACCAATGACTGTCTAGCTGCAGTTTCCAATATCATGTCCACTCTCTATTTGAAACTAAACCTTTCCAAAACTGAACTTCTTCTGCTCCCCCCATCCACTAGCCTCCCTAAATCGGACATCTCTCTCTCAGTATGCGGCACCACGATAACGCCTAGACAGCAGGCTCGCTGTCTGGGTGTTATGTTTGACACCGATCTCTCCTTCTCCTCCCACACGCAATCTCTCGTCCGCTCCTGTCGCTTACACCTGAAGAATATCTCTAGAGTCCGCCCCTTTCTCACCCTGGAAACAACAAAAACCCTCACCGTGGCCCTAATCCATTCCCGCCTTGACTATTGCAACTCTCTATAAAGCGGCCTCCCCCTCACCAGACTTTCTCCTCTCCAGTCCATCCTTAATGCAGCAGCCAGGATCACCCATCTGGCCAATCGTTACTCAGATGCCTCTGCTCTGTGCCAGTCATTGCACTGGCTGCCTGTATACTACAGGATCAAATTCAAATTGCTTGTTCTCACCCACAAAGCTCTTCACAATGCAGCACCCCCCTACCTATCCTCCCTCATCTCTGTCTATCACCCCACCCGCTCTCTACGTTCCTCAAATGACCTTCGACTAACATCTGCACTAATCCGATCCTCCCACTCCCGGCTCCAAGACTTTTCCAGAGCTGCACCAAACCTCTGGAATGCTTTACCCAAAGAAATCAGGACTATCCACAACTTGCATGGCTTCAGACGATCCCTAAAAACGCATCTTTTTAAGGCGGCCTATCATACTCCCTAATAGAAGTCCATTGTACTGTAGACAGTAAATGGGCTATCCCTCTGGACATTACTCTTCTACAAACTCCACCAAACCAAAAAGGTCTATACAGACTGTATAATGACCATTCATGTAAGCTTAGCCCTATGCCCCACTTCCTCAAGATGCCTGGACCATCAGTGCAATAAGCCCCTGCACCTTGTGCAACCCCTATCCCGTTGTAGATTGTAAGCTCTTCTGAGCAGGGTCACCTTCATTTCTTGCTTTATTTATTGTATTTTTTTCACATTGATTCTATGCCTATTGTTTTGTATCCAATTATTGTACTTTATTTGTTCTCTACTGTAATTACTGTATTATATTTTCTGTACTCTGACCCTACATTGTAAAGCGCTGCGGAATATGTTGGCGCTATATAAATAAAGCTTTTTTATTATTATTATTATTATTATTATTATTAAATAAACAGATGTTGATTGCACTAGGGTTGGCAAAAAGGATGGTGACAGAGCCGCCATTCTTTTTATGGTAAATATCCATAAATTAATGATGGGTGCTCACCATGTCACGGCAACATTATTTTAGAACAAGAAAAAGACATGACATATTGAGAGATGATCTTAGTGCAATAAACTGGGACGATATCCTGAGACATAAAAGTACACAAAGCAAATAGGAGACGTTTATTAGCATCCTGAATAGGGCCTGTGCACAATATATACCCTATGGGAATAAGCATGCTAGAAATAGGAGGAAACCAGTATGGCTAAATAAAGCGGTAAGAGGCGCAATAAGTGACAAAAAGAAAGCATTTAGGGAATTAAAGCAAGTACAGTCATGGCCAAAAGTATTGACACCCCTGCAATTCTGTCAGATAATACTCAGTTTCTTCCTGAAAATGATTGCAATCACAAATTCTTTGGTATTATTATCTTCATTTAATTTGTCCTCAATGAAAAAAAAACACAAAAAGAATTGTCCTAAAGCCAAATTGGATATAATTCCACACCAAACATAAAAAAAGGGGTGGACAAAAGTATTGGCACCCTTAGAAAAATCATGTGATGCTTCTCTAATTTGTGTAATTAACAGCACCTGTAACTTACCTGTGGCACCTAACAGGTGTTGGCAATAACTAAATCACACTTGCAGCCAGTTGACATGGATTAAAGTTGACTCAACCTCTGTCCTGTGTCCTTGTGTGTACCACATTGGTCTTCTTTCTTTTCTCCATGCTCAAAGAACTGTCTGAGGACTTGAGAAACCAAATTGTGAGGAAGCATGAGCAATCTCAAGGCTACAAGTCCATCTCCAAAGACCTGAATGTTCCTGTGTCTACCGTGCGCAGTGTCATCAAGACGTTTAAAGTCCATGGCACTGTGGCTAACCTCTCTAGATGTGGACGGAAAAGAAAAATTGACGAGAGATTTCAATGCAAGATTGTGGGGATGGTGGATAAAGAACCTCGACTAGCATCCAAACAAGTTCAAGCTGCCCTGCAGTTCGAGGGTACAACAGTGTTAACCCGTACTATCCGTCGGCGTCTGAATGAAAAGGGACTGTATGGTAGGAGACCCAGGAAGACCCCACTTCTTACCCCGAGTCATAAAAAAGCCAGGCTGGAGTTTGCCAAAACTTACCTGAGAAAGCCTAAAACGTTTTGGATGAATGTTCTCTCTTTTTGGGCAAAGGCATCAACATAGAGTTTACAGGAGAAAAAAAGAGGCATTCAAAGAAAAGAACACAGTCCCTACAGTCAAACATGGCGGAGGTTCCCTGATGTTTTGGGGTTGCTTTGCTGCTTCTGGCACTGGACTGCTTGACCGTGTGCATGGCATTATGAAGTCTGAAGACTACCAACAAATTTTGCAGCATAATGTAGGGCCCAGTGTGAGAAAGCTGGGTCTCCCTCAGAGGTCATGGGTCTTCCAGCAGGACAATGACCCAAAACACACTTCAAAAAGCACTAGAAAATTGTTTGAGAGAAAGCACTGGAGACTTCTAAGGTGGCCAGCAATGAGTCCAGACCTGAATCTCATAGAACACCTGTGGAGAGATCTAAAAATGGCAGTTTGAAGAAGCCACCCTTCAAATATCAGGGACCTGGAGCAGTTTGCCAAAGAAGAATGTTCTAAAATTCCAGCAGAGCATTGTAAGAAACTCATTGATGGTTACCGGAAGCGGTTGATCGCAGTTATTTTGGCTAAAGGTTGTGCAATAAAGTATTAGGCTGAGGGTGCCAATACTTTTGTCCGGCCCATTTTTGGAGTTTTGTGTGAAATGATCAATGTTTTGCTTTTTGCTTCATTCTCTTTTGTGTTTTTTCATTTAAGACAAATGAAATGAAGATAATAATACCAAAGAATTTGTGATTGCAATCATTTTCAGGAAGAAACTGAGTATTATCTGACAGAATTGCAGGGGTGTAAATACTTTTGGCCAACACTGTAAGTAGTGATGAGGCATTAAATAACATTTGTAAAAAGCAAATCAAGGCAGCAAAGATTGAGACAGAGAGACTCATTGCCAGAGAAAGTAAAAAAAAATCCCAAAATATTTTTTAACTACATAAATAGTAAGAAACTAAAAAATGATTGTGTTGGCCCCTTTAAAAGTAATCTGGGTAAAATGGTGGATGAGGATGAGGAAAAAGCCAATATGCTAAATGACTCAACAGTATTTACACAAGAAAATCCCATGACAGACAATATGATCAGTGATAACAAAAACTGTCAATTAAATGTCACCTGCTTAACCCAGCAGGAAGTACGGCATCGTCTAAAAAATCACTAAAATTGACAAATCCCCGGGCCCGGATGGGATACACCCCAGAGTGCTGCAGGAATTAAGTACTGTCATAGATAGACCATTATTTTTAATCTTTAAAGATTCCATAATAACGGGGTCTGTACCACAGGACTGGCGTATAGCAAATGTGGTGCCAATATTCAAAAAGGGAACAAAAGCTGAACTTGGAAATTATAGGCCAGTAAACTTAACCTCTACTATGGGTAAAATCTTAGAGGGTTTTCTAAGAGATGCTATACTGGACTATCTGAAGAAAAATAACCTCATGACCCAATATCAACATGGTTATACGAGGGACCGTTCCTGTCAAACTAATCTGATAAGCTTCTATGAAGAAGTAAGTTCTGGACTGGACCAAAGAAATGCAGTGGATGTGGTGTATATGGACTTTTCAAAAGCTTTTGATACGGTGCCACACAAAAGGTTGATACATAAAATGAGAGCAATGGGGATAGGGGAAAATATGTGTAAGTGGGTTAAAAACTGGCTTAGCGATAGGAAACAAAGGGTGGTCATTAATGGAACACACTCAGAATGGGTCACAGTTAAGAGTCGGGTACCACAGGGGTCAGTGTTGGGCCCGCTTCTTTTTAATATATTTATTAATGACCTTGTAGGGGGCACACAGAGTAGAATCTCAATATTTGCAGATGACACTAATCTCAGCAGGGTAATCAATACAGAGGAGGACAATTTTATATTACAGGAGGATTTATGTAAACTAGAAGCTTGGGCTGATAAATGGCAAATGAGCTTTAATGGGGATAAATGTAAGGTCATGCACTTGGGCAGAGGAAACAAAAGGTATAACCATGTGCTTAATTGTAAAACACTGGGCAAAACTGTCACTGAAAAAGACCTGGGTGTATGGGTAGATGACAAACTCACATTTAGTGGCCAGTGTCAGGCAGCTGCTGCAAAGGCAAATAAATAATGGGATGCATTAAAAGAGGCATAGAAGCTCATGAGGAGAACATAATTTTACCTCTATACAAGTCACTAGTGCGACCACACTTAGAATACTGTGTACAATTCTGGTCTCCAGTGTATAAGAAAGACATAGCTGAATTAGAGCGGGTCCAGAGAAGAGTGACTAAGGTTATTAGAGGTCTGAGGGGTCTGCAATACCAAGACAGGTTATTAAACTTGGGGTTATTTAGCTTGGAAAAACGAAGGCTTAGGGGTGATCTTATAATAATGTATAAATATATGAGGGGACAGTACAGAGAACTTTCTAATGATCTCTTTACTCTTAGGCCTGAGACGGGGACAAGAGGCATCCTCTACGTGTGGAGGAAAGAAGGTTTAATCATAATCACAGACGCGGATTCTTTACTGTAAGAGCAGTGAGACTGTGGAACTCTCTGCCACATGATGTTGTAATGAGTGAGTCACTACTAACATTTAAGAAGGGCCTGGATGCCTTTCTGTTACCAGTTATATATACTAGATTCTTTGATAGGGCGTTGATCCAGGGAACTAGTCTGATTGCCATATCTGGAGTCAGGAAGGAATTTTTTTCCCCATTGTGGAGCTTAGTGTTGCCACATGTTTTTTTTTTTGCCTTCCTCTGGATCAACATGTTAGGCTATGGGTTGAACTAGATGGACTTAAAAATCTTCCTTCAACCTTAAAAACTATGTTACTATGTTACTATAGAAAGCCGGGAGCACACCAGGAGTTTGAAAAAAGTATATACAAGATTTTATTTAACAATTATACGGACATTAACATATTAAAAATAATTAATATTTTAATGTCCGTATAATTCTTAAATAAAATCTTGTATATACTTTTTTCAAACTCCTGGTGTGCTCCCGGCTTTCTATATGTCATGTCTTTTTCTTGTTCTAAGAGCCGCCATTCTTAGCATGTTAAGGAGAACCTGTCAGTACGATTTTGTAATGTAAAGTAATGACGTAGCTGCAATGACAATGTAATACCTATTAAAATTATATTTCTGTTAGAAGAACAGCAAAGCAGATTTCTCTATAATCACTGTTTAAAGCTTTTTGCTAATTAGATTTCAGTGCACAGGTACCGGACTGTACAAAGACTCTTCTCCTCCCTGTCTGTGATTCCCCAGCCCCTTCACCTGCCTCCAGGCTGTAAATGACAAGTCACTGATGAGATTTCAAATAGAAAGGGCAGGTCATTCCCAGATTGAGGAATCACAGACAGGGGACAGAAGAAACAGTGCACAGTTCCTTGTGCACCAACATTTAATTAGCAGAAAACTTCTAATGGTGATAAAGAAGAACAACAATGTGGATTTCTTCACCAATTTTAATCAGCTATATAGCAGTATTACAGCCATGTCTTTACTTCATATTACAAAATCCTCCTGACCGATTTTAGTTAAATTCCCCCACCCCTTTTTTTGTAAAAAGGTTACAACTAGGAACACTGTGAGGGATAGTAAAGAGATTAATGAGAAACCCCTGAATCATGGTATGATTATTCCAATATTGTATGCAGGTCTATTGTCATAAATACACTATATAAAAAGATACATATGCATGTTTTTCTCACTATCTGACATGAAATCATAATAAACTTTTCCCATCTTAGGTCAATTAGGATTACCATAATTATTTGCCAAATGCCAGAATAATGAGAGAGAGAGACAGAGAGAGAGAGAGAGAGAGAGAGAGAGACAGAGAATGTTTTATTGCTTTCTGCAAAGTCAAAAGTTTGCATACATTTCATTAGTATTTGGTACCTTTGCCCTTACACCATACGCATGACTTGGGTCAAAAGTTTTGGATATCCTTCCATAAGCTTCTCACAATAGTTGGTAGTAATTTGTGCCAATTTCTCCCTACAGAACCTGTGTAACTGAGCCATGTTTGCTCGTACCTGCCTTTTCAATAGGACTGAGATCAGGGCTTTGTGATGGCCACTCCAAAACACTGACTTTATTATTCTTAAGCCACTTTGAAACATGTTTGGCAGTATGCCTTGGGTCATTGTTCATTTAGAAGATCCATTTCCGCCCAAATTTTATCTTCCTGTCTTGAAATGATGCTTCCATATTGCCACATAATCTTTTTTCCTCATGATGTCATCTATTTTGTGAAGTGCACCAGTCCCTAATGCCCCGTGTTTCACAGTTGGGATGCTGTTCTTAAGCTACCAAGCTTTTCTCTTCTTCCTTCAAACGTAATGATGGTCATTATGTTCAAACAATTTAATTTTAGTTTTGTCAGACCACAGGACATGTCTCCAAAAATGTAGGTCTTTGTTCGTTATTCTGGCTTTTTTATGTTTCTTTAGGACTAATGCCTTCTTCCTGGTAAAGTGGCCTTACAGTCCATGTTGATACAGTACTCATTTCACTGTGGATTATGACACAATCTCACCAGCTTCTGACATCATCTTTATAAGGTCTTTTGCTTTTTTTCTTGAGTTGATATGCACATGTCAGACCAAATCACATTAATCTTTGGGACACAGATCCCGTCTCCTTCCTGAGCGGTATGAAGGCTGGACATTTCCATCTTGTTTGTACTTGTGTATAATTGTTTGCGCAGATGTATGAGGCACTTTCAGGTATCTGAACATTGCACCCAAGGATGAACGAGACTAGTGCATGTCAACGATTTTCTTCCAGATATCTTGGCTGATTTATTTAGACTTTCCCCATGATGCCACCCAAAGAAGCTGTGTGTTTTAGGTGTGCATTAAAATATATCCACAGATGTGTCTCTAATTACCTTAGATCTTGCCACTAAACCTATCAGAAGCTTCCAAACACATGACATCATAATATGAGCTGTCCCAAATTATTTAAAGGCATAGTAATCTTAGAGTATGCAAACTTCTGATTTTGCAGGAAGTAATAAAAATGCCTTAAAACATTCTCTCTCTCATTAGTCTAGAATTTGGCAAATACAAATAATTACGGTAATCCTAATTGATCTAAAACAGGAAAGGTTTATTCTAATTTCATGTCAGATAGTGAGAAAAACATGCATATGTGTCTTTTTATATAGTATATGTAAACTTCTGGTTTCAGCTGTATATGTGACATCTACAGTTATCTCTTTTGATTCTCACCTACAGGCATTGATGCTATAGGATAACTTCAGGGTCAGAGTGGAATTCTGAATTTGATCAATTTGGTGCCATTTGAACACCCTTTACATCAATACCTAGTGGACTCTCTTCTCTTTACATCTTATAGTTACATTATATCATTGGATTTTCTATTCAGCCCTAACCAAAGTCACAAACGACCTTCTGATCACCAAGAGCAATCGACACTACTCCGTCCTCATCCTTCTTGACCTCTCTGCTGCCTTTGACACTGTTGACCACTCTCTCTTACTCCAAATCCTTGAATCTCTTGGCATTACTGACCTCGCCCTCTCCTGGATCTCCTCCTACCTGACGGACAGGACCTTCAGCGTCACCCACTCCCACACCTCCTCCTCGCCCCACCCCCTCTCCGTAGGTGTCCCCCAAGGCTCGGGCCTAGGACCACTACTCTTCTCCATTTACACCCTCGGCCTAGGCAACCTCATCGAGTCACATGGCCGCCAATACCACCTCTACGCCGACGACACCCAGCTCTATCTGTCTGGCCCCGACATCTCCTCTCTTCTATCCAAAATTCCTCACTGCCTATCCGCCATTGCATCCTTCTTTTCCACCCGCTTCCTCAAACTCAACATGAACAAGACCGAATTCATCGTCTTTCCCCCTAACAACCCTCCCCCCCTTCCTGACCTATCCATCACCGTCAACAATTGCACCCTCTCACCCGTCCCCCATGCCAAATGTCTCGGGGTAATCCTCGACTCCTCCCTCTCCTTCAAGCCCCACATCCAAGCCCTCACCACCGCCTACCGACTCCAACTAAAAAACATTGCCCGCATCCGCTCCTTCCTTGACCACAACACGGCTAAGACACTTGTCCATGCCCTCATCATCTCCCACCTGGACTATTGCAACCTCCTGTTCACCGGCCTCCCTGCCTCCTCCCTTGCACCTCTCCACACCATCCTCAACTCTGCTGCCCGACTCATCCACTTATCTCCCCGCTACTCCCCGGCCTCCCCTCTCCACTGAGCCCTCCACTGGCTCCCCATCCTCCAGCGATCTCGCTTCAAAACCCTAACCCTGACATACAAGGCCATACACAACCTGTCCCCTCCCTACATCTCCGACCTGGTCTCCCGCTACCTCCCTTCGCACAGCTTGCGCTACTCCCAAGAACTCCTTCTCTCAACCCCCGCATCTCCACCTCCCACAACTGCACACAAGACTTCTCTCATGCTTCTGCCAGACTCTGGAACTCAATCCCCCATCACGTCAGACACTCCCCGACCCTGGGAACCTTCAAGAAAAACCTGAAGACCCACCTCTTCCTACAAGCCTATAATACACACTGAGATCCCATCCATTGCACCATCTCACCTCTCCCCCTCCTACTGTCTCCCTCCCCACCCCCTCTAGACTGTGAGCCCCCGCGACAGGATCCCCGGCCCTATTGTACCGGTATGATTAATTGTGATCTGTCATCGTTTGTGGTCGTCTTTGACCACTTGTCTTTGTCTACCCTCTAAATTGTAAAGCGCAATGTATCCTAATAGCGCTATATAAATACCTATTAATTAATAATATTCCCTGTCATGACAATATGTGCGCCTGTACTCACACTAAGAGTAAAAAGCCTCTCTGGCTGCTCTTTTTGTTATTGTTTTTTTACACCTTTTTGCTAGGCTGACTGTTCGTTACGCTCATTTAGACTTTTTATGTCCAGTATTTTCTCCACTTACACGGCTAGGTATTCTTTAATTATGATCTCATTATAGATATTCAGATAATGAAAACTATATAAATTTTTACCCCTCTTGTCACTCAGCTTTATTTCTTCAGATACAATTTAATATCCGGTGATCCTTTTGGTATAGTGTATGGCAGTGGTTATATTCTATACTGTACATCTGTTTCTCTATAATGGCATGGTATGGCAGCAGCTGAATCCTATACATCTGTCCAATGGTTTTATTCTTACACATGCTCTTTACGTATTTCATTATGCTAAAGGTCATATATACAGTTGTGGCCAAAAGTACTGACACCCCTGCAATTCTGTCAGATAATACTCAGTTTCTTCCTGAAAATGATTGTGTGACGACCATCCGCTGTGAGGCTGAGCTGCTGGTAAGGCAGCACCCCGAGAAACCCCAAGACACTTAACCCCTATACAGGGATCTGGAATTACAGCGGAGCCCAGGGGGTAGCTGCCTATTATGCAGAGCAGGAAGGTCACCAGGGGAAAAATCAAGACCCGAAAAACGAAGTCAGAAGTCCGAGTCAAAACCGAGAGGGCAGCGAAGGTACAAAATCATCAGGCAGTAGCAGAGTCGAAAATCCAGGCAAGGGTCAAGGGCAAAAACCAAGAGGACAGCTGAGGTACAAAATCGACAGGCTGAAGCAGAGTCAGAAATCCAGGCCAAGGTCAGAGACAAAACTAAACACACACTATATCACTGGGGAACCAAAACTATATCTGGCGGCCTGCAAGACAGGCTCCAATGTATTTGAAGGGCACGGTTACCTTCCATAGGCTGCAGCTCACAGCCTGATGATCTCATCCGGACCGCCCCTAGAACCAGGCCAGATGGTGATGCACGACTGGCTCCACCCACCCCACTTCTGACAGAAGAACGAAGGCTGCGCCTAACAGACACCTCTGCAGGGCCCGCTCCTCTGTGACCAACACCACCCAAAGGAGAAACACGGCGGCGCACAGCGACAGAGCCAGACGTCGCAGGAGCAGGTCCATGTGAGGACAAGGCCCTCCTATCACCGGCCCCATCATCCGAAGGAATCCGGCTCCTCCCAGCGGCCGAGGCAGGAACACCAGCCACCGAGTCCAATGGTGATGTGACAGATTGCAATCACAAATTCTTTGGTATTATTATCTTCATTTAATTTGTCTTCAATGAAAAAACACAAAAAGAATTGTCCTAAAGCCAAATTAGATATAATTCCACACCAAACACAAAAAAGGGGGTGGACAAAACTATTGGCACTGTTAGAAAAATCATGTGATGCTTCTCTAATTTGGGTAATTAACAGCACCTGTAACTTACCTGTGGCACCTAACAGGTTGACTCAACCTCTGTGCTGTGTCCTTGTGTGTACCACATTGAGCATGGAGAAAAGAAAGAAGACCAAAGAACTGTCTGAGGACTTGAGAAGCCAAATTGTGAGGAAACCTGAACAATCTCAAGGCTACAAGTCCATATCCAAA
The DNA here is from genome assembly GCA_033576535.1 of Allobates femoralis. NCBI lineage: Eukaryota > Metazoa > Chordata > Amphibia > Anura > Aromobatidae > Allobates > Allobates femoralis. The sequence continues at coordinate 447,847,414 of JARQOC010000005.1, read as the reverse complement.
GACCTGAATGTTCCGGTGTCTACCGTGCGCAGTGTCATCAAGAAGTTTAAAGCCCATGGCACTGTGGCTAACTTCCCTAGATGTGGACGGAAAAAAAATTGACGAGCGATTTCAATGCAAGATTGTGGGGAAGGTGGATAAAGAACCTTGACTAACATCCAAAGAAGTTCAAGCTGCCCTGCAGTCCAAGGGTACAGCAATGTCAACCCATACTATCCGTCGGCGTTTGAATGAAAAGGAACTGTATGGTAGGATGCCCAAGAAGACCCCACTTCTTACCCCGAGACATAAAAAAGCCAGGCTCGAGTTTGCCAAAACTTACCTGAGAAAGCCTAAAATGTTTTGGAAGAATGTTCTCTGGTCAGATGAGATAAAAGTAGAGCTTTTTGGGCAAAGGAGAAAAAAAGAGGCATTCAAAGAAAGGAACACGATCCCAACAGCCAAACAAGGCAGAGGTTCCCTGATGTTTTGGGGTTGCTTTGCTGCTTCTGGCACTGGACTGCTTGACCGTGTGCATGGCATTATGAAGTCTGAAGACTACCAACAAATTTTGCAGCATAATGTAGGGCCCAGCATGAGAAAGCTGGGTCTCCCTCAAAGGTCATAGGTCTTCCATCAGGACAATGACCCAAAACACACTTCAAAAAGCACTAGAAAATGGTTTGAGAGAAAGCACTGGAGACTTCTAAGGTGGCCAGCAATGAGTCCAGACCTGAATCCCATAGATCACCTGTGGAGAGATCTAAAAATGGCAGTTGGAAGAAGGCACCCTTCAAATATCAGGGACTTGGAGCAGTTTGCCAAAGAAGAATGGTCTAAAATTCCAGTAGAGCATTGTAAGAAACTCATTGATGATTACCGTAAGTGGTTGATCGCAGTTATTTTGGCTAAAGGTTGAGCAACCAAGTATTAGGCTGAGGGTGCCAATACTTTTGTCTGGCCCATTTTTGGAGTTTTGTGTGAAATGATCAATGTTTTGCTTTTTGCTTCAATCTCGTTTGTGTTTTTTCATTTAAGACAAATTAAATGAAGATAATAATACCAAAGAATTTGTGATTGCAATCATTTTCAAGAAGAAACTGAGTATTATCTGATAGAATTGCAGGGGTGTCAATACTTTTGGCCACAACTGTATATGGCCTTTTATATGTTTTCAGATACTTGGTCCACAACACCGTCGCTGGGCAACCATCAACTCTACTATTTAAAACTTGTTCTTCCAAAAATTATTTCAAACTAATTGTCCATAACATCATCCCTATTGGAATGGTCACATCTCTATACAGACCTTCGAGCCAGATATCGACATGACTCCAGCTTTGTACTCTGAACTCTTGTCCATAATACCATCCAATATAATACACTTTTCTGTACTTACCGTTTCATCCAACTGTCCACAATATCGTCACTATACAATCACTTTTCTTGCCTTTTAGTTGGGGTACATAACGTGATGGCTTTATTCTAATAGAATTCATTAATATTGCAATGAATTGGTGCATATTTCCATTTTTATATAGAGTGAGTAGTATGATTCATGTTGCTGAATAACTTATGCATTTCTTTTGGCTTAACTGTCTATCATGTACTGGACCATCATGCTTTTCATTCCTTGGCCCATTTGGTATAGAAATGATATGTTTTGATGGGTTTTCATAACTGTATAAGAATTGATTTATCTTACCACCGCAGAAATCCCATGTATTCACCTTGTGTATTTTGGGTACTTTTCAAGAACAATATAACAAACATATTACCTACACTATTTATGATTGTTCTACAGTATGTCTTCTGATGCCAATAAACTTTTTCAGCATTTACTATATATTGTTTTCAAATCAATGAAAATGCATTGCAAATACAATGTAAGTAAATACTCTGCATTGTACATATGCAGAGTATTTTTCCTGTTATCCTACTATGCCTTCCCTCTGCATGATGTAGCACTCCTCTCTTAGCTATTCTAGTAAGAAATATTAGTGCGCCCAGTTCTTCATACTCTCAAGAGATAGCAAATAATAATGAATGAATATACTTGTTGCTATTTGTTACTCACAAAGGTAGTACAGTATTCACGATACTCGTTACTCGGCGAGTATCGCTGGTGCTCATGAGTGATGGGTCCATCATGAACGATCTGATACAAATTGACAGCTCCCTTCAGTACACAAAGGGAGACGGCACCCCAGTGAGAGCAGATTGAATGTTAGGTTCTCTCTGGAGGGCACAGCAAGGTGTTTTATGCATTGAAAACTTAAAATAGTCCACCCTCTCCCAAAAATGCTCATTTTATGGCCGGAAGTGTGTGGACAGTGCCTATCATTAATTGACTAACATTGGATCGGCTATTCGGATGCATATGCGAGTAATAAAAACTACTCCCTACAGATCTCCCGAAGCCAAGTATTTCACTACTCACTCATTCCTAATAGTAAAAGAGTCAGGACCAGGATAAGGACTACAGTTACAAGGCATAGTGTCCAAGTGGCCAGATAGAAGCATATTTGGGTACAAGAATTAGGTCAGTTACAAAACATATTCATTAGAACTGAAGCAGAAAGAATATACCGGAATGATACCACCTGATGTGACTAAAAAGTGGAACTACCAGGAAAGAATCTGACTAGGAGTGAAGATATGTAAGACTTTTTGGAACACGAATAGCATTTCAAAGGAATAGAGATTTGTGAAAACGTTTAGACCCATTATTGTAAGATTTGTTCATCAGATTACTCTCAAGAACATACAACTTTAAAGAGAACCTGTCATCAAGATTGTATACCCCAAACTGATTGTCATATACGTAAAGATATTTTTATGATGAGTAAATAATTGCCTTACTTGTAAAAATTTGATTTAATGTTTTTGAAAAACTCATAGTTGACATTGCATGCTAATGAGTTGCAAGTTCAGTGGGGGGACCAAGCACTTACAGCTCTCCTACCTCTCTATTCCCCACCTGCCTCCTGTTCTGTGGCAGACAGATCACTGAAACATGAATGATCTAGAAGTCAGAGACAGAAGGCAGGAAGTAGACAGGTAATCGGGACAGAAGCAGGAAAGCTGTAAGTATGGTGTCTGCCCAATGCCCTGAAATTCATTAGCATACAATGTCAACTATGCATTTCTAGAAAATAGCTAAACAGATATGTACAAGCAAAGTACAGATTTAGGCTACTTTCACATCAGCCTTTCTCTGCATTCGCAGCAGATCTGGCAGTTTTGCTGCATCTGCCACCTAACGGATCATTTGCAGTAAGACTGTGTTTGGCCTAATTCATTCCCTATGGGACTTGCGGACATGTACGGCATTTGCGGTTTTGTACTTGCGGCACATGCGGCAAGTAAAAAAATTGCTGCTAGCAGCATTTCTGTTGCCGCAAGTGCCGTATTGGCCGTATCATAGCAAAACGGCAAGTGCAGCACATGTCTGCGAGTCCCATAAGGAATTAATTAGACCGAACACAGTCTTGCCGCAAGTGATCTGTTAGGCGGCAGATGTGCCAAAACTGTCGGATCTGCCACGAATTCCAAGAAACGCTGATGTGAAAGCAGTCAAAGGCTAGGGTCAGACTTGAGTCATGCATGCGCTAAAAGCATGCTTTTTTTTAACGTTGAAAATGTTGGAAAACGCATGCGTTAATGCATCCATAGGCCCTAATACCAAAAACGCATCGCAAATGTGCCATGCGCTTTTTGCATGCATTTTTGTCTCACCTCCCAAAAAACACAATAAGCAACATTTTTAGGTGCTTTTACAAAGACGCATGCGTTTTTTAAACATGGGGCCCTATGGGAAACGCACGTGTTAACACATAATACATATAGGCAACATGCGTTTTTGCATGCTTTTTTTTAAAAATGACTAAGTTCAAAAAATGCAGAGCAGTGCTGGGGCATAAAAAGCATCCTAAAAATAACGGATCTGTTTTTATAAATACTATAAACAACGGATTGCTATGTGTGACCCTAGCCTAAAGGCCCCGTTACACGCTTCAATGGTCGAACGAGCCGACCAACGATCCGACTTGACCTAAATCGCTTGAACATCGTTCAATGATCGCTAGTGAAATGTCACACATACAGATATCTTTAACGACGCAGCAATGATTCCGCGACAAGTAAACGATACTTGCGGTCGTTTGATCACTTACGTCCTTCAGTTCTGAATAGGTGAAGTCATTAACGACATCGTTATCGAGGTGTCACACACACCGATGCTGCAGGTTGGATGGACGATCATCGTCTGGTTTTAGGTCCGGTTCAAAAACCTCCCATCAATGATCAGCAGACTTATCGTTGATCGTTTCTACTTGTCACACGCAACGACGTTGTTACGACGTCATTGCTCCACCCAAAAAGCCCTGACATACAAACAATATCGTTAATGATATCGTATGTGTAACGGGCCCTTTACTCAGCATTAAAATGCCTTTACATATAAGCAATTAGTTTGGGGTATAAAATCCTGAACACAGGTTCACTTTAGGGTAGGTTCACGTAAGTTTTTTTTAAAAATAAAAGCGATTATTGCTGTTAATCAAGGTAAAACTAAAGGTAGTCTTAAAAGGAGTGAGAAAGAGCTTATACTTACCTCTGGATCCACTCCTAGTTTAGGTTCATAAAGCTGCATTAAGAACGGCAATGGGATTTTTCCAAAGTGCAATGTGAGAAACCGCCCTAAAAATGGGAAGGGAGGTGAAAATGAAGGAAAGGAAATAATAATAAGTAAAAAATGAAAGATTGTTGAACAAGCAATAAAATACATATTGCCTTGTAAAAATGTCCCTAGTATGTTTGAAATTTTGCAATTGACAATCAAATATTGAATGAAAAAATATCAAAGGTGCAATGTCAAGTTTATATCTTTAAAAGGCGCTATTTAAATAATAAAAATCCTTTTAATCAAGTGTCACACCTGTAGGCAGCCATAACCTCTCTTTCTTTTTTTGATAACCAAAAGGTGTGGGATTTCTGCAACAGATAATTAATCTGTATTGCTATCTATAGTTTCATAGTTAACACTGTCTTAAAAGTGCAAAAACACATTCACACCTCACAAAACAGATGATTAGCTAATCAAATGACAATATGGATGTTTGACTAGAGCTTTGGAATGAATTTTCTACCAAGAGTTTGTAGATTTCTCAAAAAAATAAACAGATAAAGGTTTTTTTTATCAGTAAATGTAATGGTTTTCTTTCATTACACTATCATTTTTGTTACATTTCTTGATGTTCTATTGCAAAAAGGAAAATACCAGCTTTTTATTTTTCTGAAAGACTTGACATAATGTCTTGTAGCCTTCAGTTCATTCACATTTGTTTTTTTTTATATATCTAAAAATGTTTCATTTACCAAACAGCAAGGAAAGGCGTATGCTATGACACAGTGCGAATGCTCAAACTTTAGTCAACAAATATAAAACATCAATAGTACTATGGCCGCTTTACACGTCCCAACATCGTTTCGATGTTGGATACAACGGCGCGGGAGCGCGCAGTTTTTTGGCTGAAATCCAAGATTGCATAGGAGATGTCACACAGGGCCACTTTACACACACCAACTTATCTGTCCAACTTCTGACCAACTTGCTGGTTGCAGTGAAATCATGGACACATTGTTCCATTTTGTGGTTGTGTACAAATGGAGCAATGTGTCCATGATTTCACTGCAACCAGCAAGTTGGTTAGAAGTTGGACAGATAAGTTGGTGTGTGTAAAGTGGCCCACAGGGAGATATCGGCAGGCAACACAACTGCGATGTATACGCCCCCTTGTACGGGCGACCCAGGAACGACCATTTAACATGGGAGAGAATAGGGGAAGTTGTACTCCAAATCGTTGTTGGGCTGTCACACAGAACGATCCTGCCAGATCGTCCATCCAATATCGGGCAGTTGGAGAGCCTGCTCATTTCTCCCCCGATATCGTTTTGGCATCGTCCTTGCATCGAATTGTACGCACGAACGATATCGGGGCCAACGCACGAACCACGTGACGTTTTGTCGAAGTTGGACGACGATATCGCTATGTGTAAAGTGGCCATTAGCATATAGCTCTCTTGGCAGCTCCAACTTCCACCTCAGATAAAAGAACAGGCTTAGTAGGGTTAACGAAAGCACAGGGTTGGCATCAGCACCCTGTCACCCCGGTAAGTGCTGGGGCCTTGGACAGCCACATGGAGAGAAGGAAAACGGTAGATTAAACCTCGCGCTGCCTTCAAATAAGCCAACTAACAATGAAGTTTCACTTGATTTTATTGTTCTCTATGCATTTCATGCACACCCGCGCACTTCCTCAGGAGAGTAAAATCACATATGATCCATTTTTGTCTTATTTGTCAATAGGACATTCTCCCAGAAGCTTTGTGGCTTGTGAACGTGTAGCTTGGCAAATTCTAATCTGGCTTTTTTATAAAAAATGTTTTAACAATGGTGTCCTCCTTGGTCGTCTTCCATGAAGTCCACTTTGGCTCAAACAATGATGGATGGTGCGATCTAACACTGATGTTCCTTGAGCTTAAAGTTCACCTATAATCTCTTTAGAAGTTTTCCTGGGCTCTTTTGTTACCATTTGTATTATCCGTCTCTTTGATATGTCATCAATTTTCTTCCTGCAGCCACATCCAGGGAGGTTAGCTACAGTTCCATAGATCTTAAATTTGTGAATAATATATGCAACTGTAGTCACAGGAACATCAAGCTGCTTGGAGATAGTCTTATAATTTTTACCTTTAACATGCTTGTCTATAACGTTTAAGAAGATATTCAATTCCTTTTTTTTTCCTCTGTGCCAATTGGCCTGTGATTGAATATGTATAATTTGTCTTAAAGGGACACTGTCAGGTCATATTTTAGTATGAGACTAATATTACCCTTGAATATTTAATGCCTGGGCAGACCTTTTAAAAAAACATGTAAAATCATTATTGTACCGTTTGTAGTTTCCGTGTTATCACCATTGTCAGACCCTGCAGAGAGCTGCTGCATTAGTCCTGTCCCATTATAAGCAGAGATGATTAGTCCTGTGCTGCATAAACTGTCATTTAATTATGCACGCCTTCTCTGCAACTCTCTCCTCCCTCCTCCCTTTGTTAGCAGTGCAGTGTCAGGTTTCACTTACAGGTCTGTTCAATTGATATCACCAAGGAGGAAGAGAGCTACTGCAGGTCTGCCTGATCTAGACTCCATTTGTTTCTGTAAAGCAGATACCCTGCTGTGCTGTGACAGTTTCTGTGTTGTAGCTCATCTCTTGTGATGCTGCACACAGAGAGCAGGAAGGAGAATACAGTCCCCGCACTAATCTCCTGTGCTGTGATGTGACATGCATATTCATGCATAGGGAGTGGACAGCAGAGAACTAAGTGGATCATTCACTGTGAGTGACAGATTAAATGATTTTCTTTATTTGAACATTACAGAAGATAGGAGGGGAATATAAATAAAAGAAATATATAAATAGAGAGTTTAGAGGAAGGAATTAGTGACAGTTTTCCTTTAAAGTTAATTTAATTTATTTTATGTTTTAGGTATTTTACTCATGGTTCCCCACTGTAAATCTACAGAGGAGGTATTAATTGAGAAATATTATATAGATAGAGGCTGTATGTTTAAGATTTTCTTATTTTTTAGTTATTTTTGTTCTCTGCTGTATTGTCTTTTTTGCATCACTTCCTTTTTAAATTATATGGTAATTGTGTGGATATCTTTAAATAAAGATGATTTTTATTATATGAGCATCAATCTTTGGGGCAGCACGGTGGCTAAAGTGGTTAGCACTGTAGCCTTTGCAGCACTGGGGGGTCTTGAAGTCCTGGGTTCAATTCCCACCAAGGACAACATCTGCAAGGAGTTTGTATGTTCTCCCCGTGTTTGCGTGCGTTTCCTCCCACATTGTAAAGACATACTGATAGGATATTTAGATTGTGAGCTCCAAGAGAGACAGCATTACTCATGTATGTAAAGTGCTATGGAATTAATAGCGCTATATAAATGAATAAATTATTATTATTGTTATTATGAATTGGCATTTCACCACCATATGTGAATTTTTATGTACATCTATTTCCCTCTTTGTTTGGGTTGCCAACCCATTTATAGGTTTTTATTACACCTGGCATAAATTACTAAATTTGGGGCTAAAGCTACATTTCTGTGGGGAAAAGTCACATTTAATATTTTTCCATCCATATTGCTTTATTTGCTGTGAAGCACCTGAATAGTTAGTTAATTAACTTCTTCAATGTGATTTTAAGCAGTTTGAGGGTTGCAGTTTTTAGAATGGTGTCACTTTTGGGTATTTTCCGTCACATAGGCCTCTCACAGTCACTTAATATATGTTGTGGTTCCTAAAAGAAATTGGTTTTGTAAAATTTGTTGGGAAAATTAGAAGTTGCCGATAAACGTTTAATTCTTCTAACGTTATAACAAAAGAGTCTCAAAAATTATTCTAATGTATAGTAGACATGTGAGAAAAGTTATTTCTTAACTATTTTGTGTGATAGAACTCTCTGTTTTAAGAGCATAAAAAAATCTAATTTTGAAAATTCCAAAATTTAGAAAAAAAGTTTTTTAACCCTATAACGACGGCCACACATCTCTAAACTTGAGGGTATTTCTTCCTTTACAATGTTTATAGAAAGGAAAAAGTCTGTAGCAGCCCTCAGTGTCATAAAATCTCTGGGGTTTCAGCTAGTGGAGGAAGCAGAGACCCTGAAGATTATATGCTACTATTCAAAAGTTTGCAGTCATTTAGAGATTTCCTTATTTTTGGAAGAAAAGCACATATTTTTTCAATGAAGCTAACATTAAATGAATCAGAAATACACTATACATTGTTAATGTGGTAAATGACTATTCTAACTGCAAACATCTGTTTTTTAATGCAATATGTACAGTACGTAGGTGTATAGAGATCCATTTCCAACAACCACCGCTCCAGTGTTTTAATGGTACATTGTGATTGCTAACTGTGTAAGGGCCTTTTCACATCAGCGGTAATTGCTGATCGCGGCAGGTGCGGTGAAAAAACCGCAACTGCCGCGGTTACCGCATAACGGCCACACTTGTGGTTCACTTGCGGCAAGACCCATGCAGTGTCTGTGGGGCTTGCGGTAAGTGTGCGGCACGTGCAGCAAGTGCGGTTTTGGCACTTGCGGCAGATGCAGCCGCGAAAAAAAAACGCGGCTGACCGCGGTTTTTTCGCGGCTGCATCTGCCGCAAGTGCCGAAACTGCAACTGTTATGCGGTAACCGCGGCAGTTGCGTTTTTTTCACTGCAACTGCCGCAATCAGCGATTACCGCTGATGTGAAAGGGGCCTAAGAAGGCTAATGGATGTTTAGAAAACCCTAGAAAACCCTTGCCCAAGTATGTTAGCACAGCTGAAAACTGTTTGGCTGATAAGAGAAGCTATTGAATTGACCTTCCTTTGAGCTGATTGAGAATCTGGAGCATTAGATTTGTTTGTTCTATGAAACTCTCAAAATGGCCACAAAAAGAGAACTTTCATGTGAAACTTGACAGTCTATTCTTGTTGTTAGAAATGAAGGCTATTCCATGTGAGAAATTGTCAAGAAACTGAAGATTTCCTACAACGGTGTGTACTACTCCCTTCATTGGAGAGCACAAACAGGCTCTAACCAGAGTAGAAAGAGAAGTGGGAGGCCCCGCTACACAACTAAGCAACAAGACAAGTACATTAGAGTCTCTAGTTTGACGCATCACAGCTCATCAACTTCATTTAATAGTATCCGCCAAAGGTCTGCAATGCTGTAATTGCTGCAAAGGGAGCATTCTTTGAGGAAAGCAAAGTTTTAAGGAGAAAATAATTATTTCAAATAAAAATCATTATTTCTAACCTTGTCAATGTCTGGACTATATTTTCTATTCATTTTGCAACTCATTTGATAAAATAAAAGTATGAGTTTTCATGGAAAAACAAAATTATCTGTGTTTGTGACTCCAAACTTTCGAATGGTAGTGTAGCAGTTTTTTACCGTTCCCTTTCACATGATCACCGGTATAGAGTGTATACCAATGATCACGTGAATCAAACTGCCATTGGCAGTAAAAACTTATTTCTCTCCATCTGACATGATCAAACATGTTAGATGGCAGAAAGGTGTACTCATCTGTTTCCCCCAAATCCTCCAGTACTGAAAAAGACCCCCCACCCTCCATTTCTAAAATGGCACCCAGTGCAGTGCTGGCTGAAAGAAGCTTCCAGCTATTCACATGTCAGATGGGAGAGAAATATCCTTTCCTGCCCCCTCACCCTCTGACTTTCCAGCACCCTCCAGTCTGCCCCCCTTGATAGCTCTGTCCCTCTGATTGCAGCCCTCTGGACCCGTGGCTCTCCTCCTCTGCTGCCTTCAGGGGAAGATGGTGGGCGCCTGCGCAGAGCAGTCTCTCCTCTACCAGGAGACTGATGTGTGATGACCTCAGTGAGGACATTACAGGTCATGATCCTCAGGTCAATTGTGATCTCATGGTGATCTCCATTAGCTGCTCTAGACATCATGATGAGATCACAATTAACCCCTGTGTGACCTGCGGACTGTTAATTGTAATGACCTCGCTGAGATCATCACATGTCAGTCTCCTGGCAAGGTGCCTGCTCTTACAGTATATGGAAATAAAATAGTTGGAGCACACATAGAGTGATATCCTCTTAGTTTAGCCATCAGGTGTCCCCCTTCCATGAAAAGACTCACCTGGTCAGGTGGTATGAGTCACAACCAACTTTTGACAGCTCTCTCCTGAGGTCGCAGCAGTGCCCAGCCAGGGGAAGATAAGATGAACAAACAGAAAGTGCTGAGTTGAAAAGAATCACCGCGCTGACCTCCATTGATGACAGAGTAATGGTGTATACTCTGTTTATTTAACCACTTGCCTACGCTTTTCGTTGTGTAAATACAACTTCATCAGGCCATCTGAAGTTGTATTTACACAATGAAACGCGTAGGAAAGTGGTTAAATAAACAGAGTATACACCATTACTCTGTTTGTCATCATTGGAGGTCAGCGCGGTGATTCTTTTCAACTCAGCGCTTTCTGTTTGTTCATCTTACAGTATATGGGGGATTCCCGCATTTGCTGTAAGACTGAGAGTTGTCGAGGGACCTCCCACTAGACTATATCAGACATTTTGGGGGGATCCCAAAAAAATAAGGGGGACACTACGCTATTTTTTTAAAATTAATTATTTATTTTTTCCCGAAATACAAGCCTAAACACCCATTAGTGCAACATAAAATGCACTAAAGGGTGCAAGCTTACTGTTACGGGTGTGTCAGGAGGCACGGATAAGACTGTTGAGGCCACTCGCAGAAGGTCCCAGCGTTTGGCCAAACAGTCAAAATCCTAACAAAATGTCTGACACTTTTTGAGGCATTCCCCTTTTAGTTAAGGCAGGAGGTCACTAGGACCCAGCTGATTTCTTACCTTGAGCTGCCTATATATTTCCCTTGACTCTCAGGATGCACTACTGGTGATAGCTGTTCAGGTGTTCCTGATTGAATCTTAGCTCAAAGAAGTGTTTCCTGGAGTCTGCTGGTTTGCTACGTGGATCTGCTCAAACTAAGTGTATCACTTCCCTCTTTGTTTGGTTCCCTTATGTGTTTCTATACTTGCTAGCCGGGCTGACTAGTGATCACCCGCTCTGATCCCTGTATAGTGGTAGTCCAGGGACAGTCAGGGAATAGGTATCATGGCGGCGACAGTTGCGGAAACTGTATAGGGACGTTAGGGGAGTCAGATGTCAGCGCTAGTTGTTCTAGGGGTCACCATCCCCCCTTTTTGCCCTTAGCATCAGGGACTCCTTTCCCCTCCCCTGTCGTCATCCAGCGCTGGGTGTCTCCCTACACCTATCATGACACTTACAAAATATAGGGGGTGACGCTATATAGCTGTTTGACATCTAGCTTTTCTAACTTTTGAGAGCATGTAAACGACCATGTTAAAAACGCATAGCACATGGATTGCACATGGATGTCACATGGACACTAGGTGAGAAAAAAAAGAGAAAAAAATAAAAAAATCACACTAGCATAGCACTTGCATGACATAAGGATTGACAATTGCATGTCACTCGCATCTCACTCCGATGAGTTTCCAGGAGCCCCAAAGATAGATTTTTTCATACACCAGTGTGAGAGCACCTTTAGAATACGTAAAAGATTATGTAAAAAAACATTGTGTGTGGTCCTTGTGCAGTCCATGTGCCACACGTTTTTCTCTCACCCATTGACTTGTATCAGTGAGATACGTAGCCACTCGCAGCATGCTGCGATTTGCCCCGCACGCCTAATTTTGAAAAAAAAAATATAGTAGATATGCTCTGATTTATTGGTGCGAGTGCAATGCTCTCTTTCCTCATATTGCACTTGCATTTGTATACGCATACGTGAGTGAACCCTAAAAGTATGTCCACACAATCAGTATTTGCAGCGGCTTGGACGCAGCGTGTTATCTCTACGTCTAAACCGCTGTGTTATACAGTACAAGCATGGTGGATGGGATTTACAGAAATCCTTAGCCACTATGCTTGTTTTCTCCACAGCATTTACTGACCGGTCGTATCGCTCTCCAAACCACCGCTTATCTTCAGCAAGAAAATTTTGTGCTGCGGAGATGGAGGTGATATCGGTGGGTGAAAGCAGGGAAAAGCCGCCATATCCCGAAAGCAGATCGTGTCCACAGATGGCTCCTTTCACCCGTGGAGATTTCGGTGCCCCGCAGGAGAGGAGACACTGCATACAGGACGCAGTGTCTCCGTATTGTGTATACATACCCTAACAGTGAGAAAGTTAGGGTGAAGGAAAGAAAATGTTCAATATGACAAGTTATTGTTATCAAATTATGGGTTCAAAATGCTCTCTATACCCCTGTCTAAAATCTTTGTGGGGCCTAGTTTCTGAAATGAGGACATTTGTGGGGGGGGGGGGTTGGGTTCTGTTGTATAGGAACTCTAGGGGTCCTGCAAATGCAGCTTTTCCAAAGTTCAAATATTTATGAAATGTGGTGCTAAAACGACACTTTTGTGAAAAAAATATACAATTTTCCATATGACGACCTACTGTTATCAAACTCTGTAAAATACCTGAGGGCTCAAAATGCTCAATATACCGCAGGATAAAATCCTCAAGGGGTCTAGTTTCCAAAATGGGGTCACTTGTGGGGGGTTCTGCTGTTTAGGGGCCAGTGGCGTACCCTGAGGCTCAGGGGCCACGATACAAAAGCTCCAACGGAGCCCCCAATTATTGCAAATCCTTAAAGGGAACCAACCACCCCAAATGAGCCCCGGACTGTTAATAAGGGTCCCTACACCCAGCACATACATTTCCTGCAAGCTTTTTTGCTAAAAAACTGTTTTTTATAACTGAAGATATAGCTTTATAAAGTTTATAACATAAGGACGACTGGGCGTAACTTAGCCTGTTATCCGGCCAAGTTGTAGCTGCCAGTCATCCTCCTCTCTCCCATCGCAGCAGTGAAGTCCAGCCCTTTCTTCTTAGTCACAGGCTGGTGCACGGGATCTCATGCCCGTGCACACGTCATCAGCTAGAGCCGGGTCACGAGCACACGCTCTGACTTCCACAGCTGAGCGCAGGAAGTCAGAGCGTGTGCTCGTGACCCGGCTCTAGCTGATGACGTGTGCACGGGCATGAGATCCCGTGCACCAGCCTGTAACTAAGAAGAAAGGGCTGGACTTCACTGCTGCGATGGGAGAGAGGAGCATGACTGGCAGCTACAACTCGGCCGGATAACAGGCTAAGTTACGCCCAGTCGTCCTTATGTTATAACTTTATAAAGCTATATCTTCACTTATAAAAAACATTTTTTTTTAGCAAAAAAGCTTGCAGCAAATGTATGTGCTGGGTGTAGGGACCCTTATTAACAGTCCTGGGGGGTCATTTGGGGTGGTTGGTTCCCTTTAATAACATTAGTTACTATCATATAGGGCCCTCAAAGTCACTTCAAATATGATGTAATCCCTAAAAAATGGTTCTGTAAATTTTTGCAAAAATGAGAAATTGCTGATAATTTCTGAACACTTCTAAATTCCTAACAAAACAAATGTTTCCAAAATTGTGCTGATGTAAAGTAGACATGTGGGAAATGTTATTTATTAACTATTTTTTGTGATATAACTCTGTGGTTTAACGGAATAAAAATTCAAAAGTTGAAAATTGCAACATTTTTGCCAAAATAAATTTTTTCATGAATAAACGCAAAAAATATTGTCATAAATTTACTACTAACTTGAAGTTCAATATGCCACAAAAACAATCTCCAAATCACTGGGATCTGTTGAAGTGTTCCAGAGTTGTTACCACATAAAGTGACACGTCAGAATTGAAAAAACCGACCCTGTCAGGAAGGTGAAAACAGGTTCTGGAATGAAAGGATTAATTATTAATATTTATTTAATATGCATAATTTCCCCTGCTTGGAGGTAGAAATGACACCACTAACTTTTGGGCGCAGCCGTACAGGCGGCACCAATGATATGTCCACCTCAGTCTGTGAAACATTCTGATAGAAGCACTGTGGCCAACACGCTGTTACGTTTGGCTAGAACACTACTGTTTGGTCAGCACACTCATTTGTTTGGCTAGCAAACTATGTTGGACTAGCTGTCTGCAAACTATTGTCTGGTCAGCACACTCATATATTTGGCTAGCAAACTATGTTGGACTAGCTGTCTGCAAACTATTGTCTGGTCAGCACACTCATATATTTGTCTAGCACAGTACTGTCTGGTCAGCACACTCATATATTTGTCTAGCACAGTACTGTCTGGTCTGCACACTCATATGTTTGGCTAGCACAGTACTGTCTGGTCTGCACACTGATATATTTGGCTAGCACAGTATTGTCTGGTCTGCACACTCATATGTTTGGCAAGCACAGTATTGTCTGATCTGCACATGACTCACCGTAGCCGGGTTCTGCACGTCGCAGGCGTCTTCTTCTCCTTGTCACAGAACCGCGCCTGCGGCTGTGGGGCCCAGTGGTCCAGATCAATGGGGGATGGCTGAACAGTTAAGGGGTTAAATCTTGTTGTGACGCCACCTGTGGGTGTTCTGGTGATTTCACCGGCGCTGCTAGGCCTCCAGGGGATGTAATGCAGCAAGATGGGATGCTCCCCACAGGACGAGCAGGAGTCCCCGGAGCCAGGAGCTGCACAAGATGTTGTGAGGCAGCTCAGTAGCACTGCTGTTAGGCCCAGGAATCAAACGCAAACACATCAAAGTCTTTTAGATACCTTTACTGGTGGAAAGCAGGTACACTCAGACCGGGATAGTGAGGTTGACACTCCTGGAGTTTCACAGCAAGCATTGTGTAGGCTTCCTTTCTCTGTACTTCTAGCGCGGTTGGGTGGATGTAGAATCCAGCCGGACCGGGTGTAGTGCGTTCAGTGGAACGTATTTCACCTGGGTTGCTGCACTGAGGGCTCTGTTAAAGGGATGATGATAATTCTATCTTCTTCCCTGGGCTCGCCATCAGTAGGTGCGGCAGGTGAACAGGAGGCTAAACTCCCTGTTGGAGGTGCTGGTTCTCTGTGGTGGCTAGGTAGCTCTCACAGCTCGGTTCCAGGAATCGGTTGGTAAGGGAGAGAGTTAGGGTAACTCTAGTGTCCCTGAGAGGTGCTTCTCTTTTCCTATGACCCCTATTGCAAGGGCCTCTCACTGGGCAGGTGTGCTGGTTTGGGTCTAGTATAGTTCCAGAATCGGGGATTGCACACGTCCTGCAGCTCTTCTAGCGTCTGCACACTCTGGTATTTCTCCCTCTAAGACCCTATTTATAGGGGGAACTAGCTCAAAGTAACCAGTGGAGCGCCCCCTAGAGGCCTGGGGTGAAACAGGTGTTAAAGGTGTACTAAGGTGTTTTGATTTGTTTGTGAGTGTTGCTTTGCTGTTACTGCTCCATTCATGTACCAAAGAGTTCTGTGGTGCCCAACAAGGTGCCAGGATGCCACACACACTTATATGTTTAGCTAGCACAGTACTGTCTGGTCACCACACTCATATGTTTGGCTAGCACAGTACTGTCTGGTCAGCACACTCATATGTTTGGCTAGTACAGTATTGTCTGGTCAGCACACTCATATGTTTGTCTAGCACAGTACTGTCTGGTCAGCACACTCATATGCTTGGCTAGCACAGTACTGTCTGGTCTGCACACTCATATGCTTGGCTAGCACAGTACTGTCTGGTCAGCACACTCATATGCTTGGCTAGCACAGTACTGTCTGGTCAGCACACCCATATGTTTGGCTAGTACAGTATTGTCTGGTCTGGGCACTCATATGTTTGGCTAGCACAGTACTGTCTGGTCAGCACACTGATATGTTTGTCTAGCACAGTACTGTCTGGTCAGCACACTCATATGCTTGGCTAGCACAGTACTGTCTGGTCTGCACACTCATATGCTTGGCTAGCACAGTACTGTCTGGTCTGCACACTCATATGCTTGGCTAGCACAGTACTGTCTGGTCAGCACACTCATATGCTTGGCTAGCACAGTACTGTCTGGTCAGCACACTCATATGTTTGGCTAGCACAGTACTGTCTGGTCAGCACACTCATATGCTTGTCTAGCACAGTACTGTCTGGTCTGCACACTCATATGCTTGGCTAGCACAGTACTGTCTGGTCAGCACACTCATATGCTTGGCTAGCACAGTACTGTCTGGTCAGCACACTGATATGTTTGGCTAGCACAGTACTGTCTGGTCAGCACACTCATATGCTTGGCTAGCACAGTACTGTCTGGTCAGCACACCCATATGTTTGGCTAGTACAGTATTGTCTGGTCTGGGCACTCATATGTTTGGCTAGCACAGTACTGTCTGGTCAGCACACTGATATGTTTGTCTAGCACAGTACTGTCTGGTCAGCACACTCATATGCTTGGCTAGCACAGTACTGTCTGGTCTGCACACTCATATGCTTGGCTAGCACAGTACTGTCTGGTCTGCACACTCATATGTTTGGCTAGCACAGCACTGTCTGGTCAGCACACTGATATGTTTGGCTAGCACAGCACTGTCTGGTCAGCACACTCATATGCTTGGCTAGCACAGTACTGTCTGGTCAGCACACTCATATGTTTGGCTAGTACAGTATTGTCTGGTCAGCACACTCATATGTTTGTCTAGCACAGTACTGTCTGGTCAGCACACTCATATGTTTGGCTAGTACAGTATTGTCTGGTCAGCACACTCATATGTTTGTCTAGCACAGTACTGTCTGGTCAGCACACTCATATGCTTGGCTAGCACAGTACTGTCTGGTCAGCACACTCATATGCTTGGCTAGCACAGTACTGTCTGGTCAGCACACTCATATGTTTGTCTAGCACAGTAATGTCTGGTCACCACACTCATATGTTTGTCTAGCACAGTAATGTCTGGTCACCACACTCATATGTTTGTCTAGCACAGCACTGTCTGGTCAGCACACTCATGGTTTTGGCTAGCACAGCACTGTCTGGTCAGCACACTCATATGTTTGGCTAGCACAGCACTGTCTGGTCAGCACACTCATGGTTTTGGCTAGCACAGCACTGTCTGGTCAGCACACTCATATGTTTGGCTAGCACAGCACTGTCTGGTCAGCACACTCATATGTTTGGCTAGTACAGTATTGTCTGGTCAGCACACTCATATGTTTGTCTAGCACAGTACTGTCTGGTCAGCACACTCATATGTTTGGCTAGTACAGTAATGTCTGGTCACCACACTCATATGTTTGTCTAGCACAGTACTGTCTGGTCAGCACACTCATATGTTTGGCTAGTACAGTATTGTCTGGTCAGCACACTCATATGTTTGTCTAGCACAGTACTGTCTGGTCAGCACACTCATATGCTTGGCTAGCACAGTACTGTCTGGTCAGCACACTCATATGCTTGGCTAGCACAGTACTGTCTGGTCAGCACACTCATATGTTTGTCTAGCACAGTAATGTCTGGTCACCACACTCATATGTTTGTCTAGCACAGTAATGTCTGGTCACCACACTCATATGTTTGGCTAGCACAGTACTGTCTGGTCAGCACGCTCATATGTTTGGCTTGCACAGCACTGTCTGGTCAGCACACTCATATGTTTGGCTAGCACAGCACTGTCTGGTCAGCACACTCATGGTTTTGGCTAGCACAGCACTGTCTGGTCAGCACACTCATATGTTTGGCTAGCACAGCACTGTCTGGTCAGCACACTCATATGTTTGGCTAGCACAGTACTGTCTGGTCAGCACACGCATGGTTTTGGCTAGCACAGTACTGTCTGGTCAGCACACTCATGGTTTTGGCTAGCACAGTATTGTCTGGTCAGCACACTCATGGTTTTGGCTACCACAGCACTGTCTGGTCAGCACACTCATATGTTTGTCTAGCACAGTAATGTCTGGTCACCACACTCATATGTTTGGCTAGCACAGTACTGTCTGGTCAGCACGCTCATATGTTTGGCTTGCACAGCACTGTCTGGTCAGCACACTCATATGTTTGGCTAGCACAGCACTGTCTGGTCAGCACACTCATGGTTTTGGCTAGCACAGCACTGTCTGGTCAGCACACTCATATGTTTGGCTAGCACAGCACTGTCTGGTCAGCACACTCATATGTTTGGCTAGCACAGTACTGTCTGGTCAGCACACGCATGGTTTTGGCTAGCACAGTACTGTCTGGTCAGCACACTCATGGTTTTGGCTAGCACAGTATTGTCTGGTCAGCACACTCATGGTTTTGGCTACCACAGCACTGTCTGGTCAGCACACTCATATGTTTGTCTAGCACAGTAATGTCTGGTCAGCACACTCATATGTTTGTCTAGCACAGTAATGTCTGGTCAGCACTCTCATATGTTTGGCTAGCACAGCACTGTCTGGTCAGCACACTCATATGTTTGGCTAGCACAGTACTGTCTGGTCAGCACACTCATATCTTTGGCTAGCACAGCACTGTCTGGTCAGCACACTCATATGTTTGGCTAGCACAGCACTGTCTGGTCAGCACACTCATATGTTTGGCTTGCACAGACAGTACTCTGATGTCTGGTCAGCACAGTATTGTCAGCACTCTGTATGAGGCGTCCACTCTACACTACAGCAGAGCACATATCAGCACCGCTGAACTAACCAGTCACGTGCTTCACAGTCAGCCCCGCCCACTCTATATTTACCCGGAAGTGCATGACGCAAGGGGCGGGGCGCGCTGACCGTGGAAGGTTACATGCCGGCGGTTGTTAGCTGAGCGCGTGCTGATCTGTCAGTGTCTTCTGCCATGGACCTTGGCGCTGCGGGTAAGCCCTGCCCCCTACATGCTGCGGGACAATAAACGAGTACAACTCCCCACGTGTGCCCCGTTATTATTATCCGGATTACCGGGCTCCATACACATTGCACAATGTGTGCGTCCTGTAACAGCCGGCAGAGATCACTATCCACCCCGTGGAGCTGTCACACTGCAGACAACGTGCTGTCCATGTGACGGTATAGAGGGAGCCCTGCTTGTAATGACCCCGCACTGCCAACCTAGCAGGACACCTATAGTGCTGGCAGCTGTGGAGATCTCCCTGTGCAGCTCCTGCCCCCTGCTGGGGAGATTGCCCTGTCATGCAGCTCCTGCCCCCTGCTGGGGAGATTGCCCTGTCATGCAGCTCCTGCCCCCTGCTGGGGAGATTGCCCTGTCATGCAGCTCCTGCCCCCTGCTGGGGAGATTGCCCTGTCATGCAGCTCCTGCCCCCTGCTGGGGAGATTGCCCTGTCATGCAGCTCCTGCCCCCTGCTGGGGAGATTGCCCTGTCATGCAGCTCCTGCCACCTGCTGGGGAGATTGCCCTGTCATGCAGCTCCTGCCACCTGCTGGGGAGATCTCCCAGTCATGAAGCTTCCGCCCCCTGCTGGGGAGATCTCCCTGTGCAGCTCCTGCCCCCTGCTGGGGAGATCACCCTGTCATGCAGCTTCCACCCCCTGCTGGGGAGATCTCCCTATGCAGCTCCTGCCCCCTGCTGGGGAGATCACCCTGTCATGCAGCTTCCACCCCCTGCTGGGGAGATCTCCCTGTGCAGCTCCTGCCCCCTGTTGGGGAGATCGCCCTGCCGCGCAGCTCCTGCCCCCTGTTGGGGAGATCGCCCTGCCGCGCAGCTCCTGCCCCCTGTTGGGGAGATCGCCCTGCCGCGCAGCTCCTGCCCCCTGTTGGGGAGATCGCCCTGCCGCGCAGCTCCTGCCCCCTGTTGGGGAGAACGCCCTGCCGCGCAGCTCCTGCCCCCTGTTGGGGAGATCGCCCTGCCGCGCAGCTCCTGCCCCCTGTTGGGGAGATTTCCCTGTGCAGCTCTTGCCGGAGAGATCGCCCTGGCGTGCGGCCCCTGCCGGGGAGATCGCCCTGGCATGCTGCCCCTGCCGGGGAGATCGCCCTGGCGTGCGGCTCCGGCCCCCTTCCGGGGAGATCGCCCTGGCGTGCGGCTCTTGCCCCTTAGGCTTTGTGCCCAAAGAGTTTGTGCTGCAAATATGTCATCAATAATCTGCGCCTTGTGTGAAACAAATGCATCAAAACCTTGGTACGTTTTTGGTGTGTTTACACGTGCATTTTGATGCTTTGTTTTTTTTTTCTTTAACCATTGTACACAGATATGACTGACTAAAGCTAGGTTTAAGGAGACAAAAAAGCTTATTTAATTTTCTGCTACAACCCCGAGGATTGATGTTCCCAAGCTTATTCATTTAGTAGAAATATATATATATATATATATATATATATATATATATATATATGTGTGTGTTAGGTAAAGCAGGCAGGTATGAGCTGCAACCCCCAACTGCTTTATTTTACATCATATGACAATAACAAAATGCAGGGGAATCACTTTTTTATTTTTTTTATTTAATAATTAAAATAAAAACTTGTGGTTTCCGCCCTGTTCTTGATTTGATTGCCAGTCAATGTAAAACTAGGCAGCTGGGATTCTCTGATGAGGTCCATTGCAAATCACAGCAGCTCCAGAAAATGGCAGATACGTTAGCGCCATTACCTGGTGCTTTACCCCACTCTTCCAGCTGCCCTGGCAGACTGGGTAATAAGAGGTTAATGTCAGCTGTGTATTGCCAGCTGTCACCAAGCCTGAGATTCATAATGTCAGGCCAATGTTAGGACCTGAACATTATAAATGTAAAAAAAATAAAAATACAACGAAAAAAACCAGACACCCTCTTTTCCCACACTGTATTCCCAAACAAACCTTCTGGTGATAATCCGTAGCACAATAATCCACAGCGAGGTCCCTTGAATATCTGTAGTACTGCTTCATCCCTATGGCCAGACACAAGTCCATTCACCTGGGGCAGCAGGCTCACACTGACACACAGCTGTATGAAGCAGAAGGGGACTTTAATCATTGATTCTAAAAAGTAGTGGTTTAAATCCAGCTGTGCTGCTCCTCACCAGGTCTCCACCTCCACAGTATAAGCATGTACTTGAAGTTTTTTATTACCCCTTTCACACATTAAGACGGTACAAGCGCTTCTTGTTAGGTGTCATTTTCTTGTATCTGATCTGAAATCACACACGGAGAACAAAAGTCTGCACCTTCCCGCGCCAAGTACATACCGAAAACAGTGTCGGCATGACACCTTTTACGGTGCGTATTTTTGTCAGAAGGTGCAGATTTGTCTCCAAAAATCGGCTCCTACATTTTACCGTCAGCACGTTGCCTGATCGGGGTGCCGTGAGAAAGTTCATCTGAGGTCAGAGCCTAGCAGCTGCAGCTGTGTTCTCCGATGAGCCAGACTCTGACGTCACCCAGATCATATCCGGCAGTGAGTTTCTCAACGGTTAACGCGGTAACTGGACCTCGCTGTGGATTATCGTCAGAGGGTTTGTTTGGAGGTAATAGAGGGATATGTGTGTGTTTTTTTTTCAAATTTTATTTTTCTGTTTTTGTTTTTTCACTATTTACTTATAGCGGGTGGCCCTGTATTTTTGATTGCCAGATAAGGTAAAACAAGGCACCTGGGTGTGGCAGCTCGTACCTGCCTCCTTTACCTGTGCTGGTTACCAAAAATACAGCAAAGCCCCACACCATTTAAAAAAGAAAACTGTTTAGAAAAACAACTCACCATTTAAAAGTCATTTTTATTACACAAATAAGCATACTTACCAGTTGAATCAGCTTGGGAACATTGATCCTCATCTGATGATGCCAGGATAGCTGCATTGAACTCTGTAGTATACACTCACTGCTCTCTCCTACACTGTGCCTAAAATGGTGATCTTTTCCTTTCCTGTTGTAGTGACGTCACATCTTGCATTTTTAGTAGCAAAAAAAAAAACACCACAAAATATTCAACAAAAATGCACTGAGTGAACACAGCTGCGTATTTGTGGCGTATTTTAATGTAACATTGAGGTCTGTGGGTGAAAAATCCTAAATATCCGCAGCAATAATTGACATGCTGCAGATTTTCCTGCTGTAAAATCTGTACTGTCTCTGCTGCAAAAGAAAGCACAGAATTGGCACAACACTCCAAACGTCCCATGCACGTAGCTGGGACATCTGTGTGCTGCGGAATTTAAACAAATCCATGGAAAAAAAATGTGGCAAAATTTGCATCACAAATACACCATGGGACCCAAGGCGTTACTGGTGAGATCACCCTGCCATTTAGCTTGTACTCCCGCTACTGGTGAGAAATCTGTGTATTCAGCCCCTGTATCCACTAGTAAGAAAAAATGTACGCTATCTGTATCCTATAGGCCTGTTTCACACATCCGTGACACCACGGACGTGTGAGGCAAGACTGTTTGTGGGCTGGGCATGTAGCCGTGTGATACAATGTGTGCTGTCTGTGGATAGCACACGGACAGCCTGTCCTCGCATACTCTCCTACCTCCTGCACCGCTGTTCCTCTCGCTTCCGGTCCACTGTCGGGCTCAGTGAAGTGAATATTCATGAGCCTAATGAGCGGCACCGGAAGAGAGGAACTGTCAGCGCTGGAGCGAGGTGAGTATGAAATTTTCTATTTTTAAGTTTGTTACTTTCGCTTGTGGTCCGTGCACATGGATGACATCTGTGTGCATGGACGTTTTCACCCAAAAGTGGTCCGTCCTTCCGCAAAAAAAAATGCCGTGTGGAGCACATGAAAACGCATCAGTTCCGCACGGCGACACGGGCCCTGCGGAATTATGGACATGTGAAGGTTGCCATAGGGGATCATGTGTCCCCGTATGTCCGTGTCTCTGGCATGTGTCGGCACGGACTGCACAGACGTGTGAATGAGGCCTTAAAGGGAATCTATCAGGTCCCTGTGCACCACATCCATGAGCAGTTCTGGGTGCATATCTGAACTCCTTTTCTCATAGTTCTAGTATCTAGTAGAACAAATAAATAGATCTTTAGAAAAAATATTTCTAAAGAGCGTTTGATATGCTAACAAGGCGTTAGTTTCTCAGATTAGTCTGTCCACATAGCATATTATTCAGTGGGCATAACATGTTATGCATAGCATCGCGCTGTTGTATATTACATTCACCATTCCAGTGGGTGTATGTATCCCTGCTTCATAGTGCACATGACCGCAAATGCAGCACATTCCAAGCATGTGCAGTGAGCCTCTGAAGCTGGGGGAGCATACACCTGGAGGCAGAGACACTGAATGGTGAGGAATATACAACGGCGCAGTGCTATACATAACATGTTATCACACCTATAGGGGCGGATTAACATGCTATGTGGACAGACTAGTCTGGGGAACTAATGCCACATTAGTATATCCTAAACGAACCTCAGAAATAATTATTCTAAAGATCTGTCAATGTATGTGCTAGATGCTGGAAATGTTGGAAATGGATTTCAGATATCCACCCAGTACTGCATGTGGTTCAGGGTGCACAGGGGACACAGCAGTTTCCCTTTAAAGGGAACCTGTCACAACCTTCCCCACCATAGGTCCTATTAAACTAAAAGAGCCATCTTCAGCAGCGCCTATGCTGCATTTTGTGAAGGTGGCTCTTATCCCCCTACCACCTGAGACACCAAAATTATGACTTTATAAGAAATTACTTTAGGTCCAGGAGGTGTACACTCCATCCTGGACCTGACCGATTTACTAGTGTTACTCCTCCTCCGGCACCCTCCCCTCTTCCTTTTGAGCGGTGTCAACACCTACGCAGTTCCCTCAGTTCTCGGGCATGCTCTGTGCGCTCCGTGCGAGAGCTGAGGTCACATGATGTTGGAACATTGCACCAGCGTATAACACAAGCACTAGATCCCGCCCTGTGTGGTCTTATGCTTTATGCAGACTGCGGGGCTGAGAATCTGGTGAAGAGGAAACAGGCGCAGCCATGCTGTTTGCGTAGGTGCCAGTTTCCCAGCCCCGCAGTGTACATGCAGCATAAGACCACACAGGGTGCCTGTGTTATACCATGTGACCCCAGCTCTCGGGCAGAGCTCATGGAGCATGCCTGAGAACTAAGGGAACTGCGCAGACGCCGCTCGCAGGGAAGAGAGGAGGAGGGATAACAGCAGCAAGGTATTTAGGTCCTGAAAGGGGAGTATACATCTCAGACCTAAAGTGATTATTTTGGTGTCCTGGGGGCTAGGGGGATAAGAGTCCCCTTCACAAAATGCTGCATAGGTGCTGCTGAAGGTGGTACTTTTAGTTTAATAGGCCCTCAGGGGACCTGACAGTTTCCCTTTAACTTCCCCTGTGGAAATACTGCAGTCAAATTGAACGCTTCCTTCTTTATCACAGATTGCAGCTGATTGTGAATATTTACATATTTTGATATTACTATCCTCTAGTAATAAAACTTGATATTCGGGATAAGAGCAGGGTTTTAATACGCTGTTAGCAATTACTGAACGTTCACCATCTAAATTACAGAGCCTTGTGAATGTATTCGGCCCCTTGAACTTTTCAACCTTTTGCCACATTTCAGGCTTCAAACATAAAGATATAAATTCTAATTTTTTAGGGAAGAATCAACAAGTGGGACACAATCGTGAGGTGGAACGAAATTTTTTGGATATTTTTAACTTTTTTAACAAATGAAAAAATGAAAAGTGGGGCATGCAACATTATTCAGCCCCCTTGAGTTAATACTTTGTAGCGCCACCTTTTGCTGCGATTACAGCTGCAAGTCACTTGGGGTATGTCTCTATCAGATTTGCACATCGAGATACTGAAATTCTTGCCCATTCTTCCTTTCAAACAGCTCAAGCTCAGTGAGGTTGGATGGAGAACGTTTGTGAACAGCAGTTTTCAGCTCTTTTCACAGATTCTCGATTGGATTCAGGTCTGGATGTGACTTGACCATTCTAACACCTGGATACGTTTATTTTTGAACCATTCAATTGTAGATTTTGCTTTATGTTTGGGATCATTGTCTTGTTGGAAGATAAATCTCTGTCCCAGTCTCAGGTCTTTTGCCGACTCCAACAGGTTTTCTTCCAGAATTATTCTGTATCTGGTTCTGTCAATCAACTTTAACCATCTTCCCTGTTCCTCGTGAAGAAAAACAGGCCCAAACCATGATGCGTTGTGACCAAAAAGTTAGATTTTGGCTTCATCTGACGAGAGCACCTTATTCCACATGTTTGGTGTGTCTCCTAGGTGGCTTGTGGCAAACTTCAAACCAGACTTTTTATGGATATCTTTGAGAAATGTCTTTCTTCTTGCCACTCTTCCACAAAGGCCAGATTTGTGCAGTGTACGACTGATTGTTGTCCTATGGACAGACTCTCCCACCTCAGCTGTAGATCTCTGCAGTTCATCCAGAGAGATCATGGGCCTTTTGGCTGCATCTCTGATCAGTCTTCTCCTTGTTTGAGATAAAAGTTTAGAGGGACGGCCGGGTCTTGGTAGATTTGCAGTGGTCTGATACTCCTTCCATTTCAATATGATCGCTTGCACAGTGCTCCTTGAGATGTTTAAAACTTGAGAAATCTTTTTGTATCCAAATCCGGCTTTAAACTTCACCACAACGGTATCTCTGACCTGCCTGGTGTGTTCCTTGGTCTTCATGATGCTCTCTGCACTTGAAACAGAACCCTGAGACTATCACAGAGCAGGTGCATTTATACAGAGACTTGATTACACACAGGTGGATTCTATTTATCATTACCAGTCATTGAGGACAACATTGGATCATTCAGAGATCCTCACTGAACTTCTGGAATGAGTTTGCTGCACTGAAAGTAAAGGGGCAGAATAATATTGCATGCCCCACTTTTCAGTTTTCTATTTGTTAAAGTTTAAAATGTGCAATAAATCTCGCTCCACTTCACGATTGTGTCCCACTTGTTGATTCTTCACAAAAAAAAATTAGAATTTATATCTTTATGCTTGTAGCCTGAAATGTGACAAAAAGTTGAAAAGTTTAAGGGGGCTGAATACTTTCACAAGGCACTGTATGAAGTTTATTCGGTCAGCACGTTTCAAACCATCAGCTTCTTCATCAGAACAAGAAACTTACATTAGCACATGTACATGGCACTCATCCACAGACAACAGTTTCTGCTGTGTTGGTTGTCATGGTGCTGGATAAGTGCCATCCTTTACCCTATCATGGGTCTGCAGCAGCTGGTTACACACTTCTATAGTGGTTGTGTCTGACACCACTACAAAAGGTGAGCAGTTTCTTTAATTCTACCATTCTGTCCCCAGATAAGACCCTATTTGTGCCTTTCCTTCTTCAGCTTGCACTGGTCGGCTGATAAGTTTATTTTCACTGGCATAGGAGGGGACATTGAAGCCCCAGAGCCCGCCCACCGCTGACTACCGATGCGGTCTACACATAATTAGATAAGTCTTTTTTTCTTACTCGTTATAGGGCACTCTTAGATGAGACAGGGATGGTTAGGGATCAGATAGGAAGGTGCAGGGACAGGTAGTGGTAGGAAAGGGGGTAAATCGAGGTGACAGGTTCCCTTTCACAGTATATTTCTTTCCAAGTATCCATCTACAAATATACCAAACTTTTTTTCTTTCTATTTATCCTGCAGATTTTGACAAATACTTCTTATCCAAATATTAAATATTTTTTATTTAAGAACAATACTTTTAAAAACATTTAATAAAATACCTGTGGGCGCACAGGTTTTTAACTCTTAGTTTAGTTTTTTCTATTAGGATTTCTTTTATCCACAAGTGAAGTGCAATAATTCCGACTTGATATATTGTTGGTCACTACATGTAATAAGTCACCACACAGGGCTTAATTGTAAGTTGCAACTCAACGGAGGCTAATTATTATTATTAATTTTTGGCTTCCACTACTAGCTCTAAATTTTCTGTATACAGGTTACCACGCTGATCTGTATAATGTAAAAATGCAGCTTTTATTATACTTACCAGAGGGGCAGTTCGATGTGTGCCACTGGTCTCGGTCTGCGCCTCCTCACTTCCCGTGATTGCCGGCCTCTTCCCTGCTTGTGGATGATGTGTCCTACGTCATCCACTCACTGGCCTTCATTGCACACGTGCACTTCTCTGCCCTGCTGAGGCAGAGAAAGCTACTGTAGTGCGCAGGAAAAGGTCAAAGAACGTATGCCCATTACGTGGTATTGTTTGACCTTTTCCTGCGCCATACAGTACTTTGCTCTGCCCTCAGTAGGTTAGAAAAAAGTGCAAAGAGTGCACGGAGAAGATGTAGGACGTATCGCCCATGTGAAACAGAGGATGACGGTGTTTGCAAGAAGTAAGGAGTCGCAAGATCAAGACCAGTGGCACTTATCGTACCAGACTGCCCCCAAGTAACAAAAATAAAAGCTGTTTTTTACATTATACAGTTAGACCTGGGGACTTGTATACAGCATTCTAGAATACTGTGTGTAAGGCCATACTGTTTGTGGACGCAGCTTCTATGCAAAAAAAAAAATGCTAACAGGTTCACTTTAATGGTATAATAGTTATACATCAAAAAGTGAGGACGTCCTGGATCCCTAATCAAGACCGGCTAAGTATGCAGTCTTGCATGGGAGAAATGTATACAAGTTAGTGCACTTGCTGAATAATGCCAGGGTTAGATAGCTGTATAACTCGAAGGAGGATCACATCACAATACCTGCACTGGCCGCAGCCCTCCTGACCTGTGTGACAGGTTGAGGTATTTTTATGCAGTTGTCACTTTTGGGTCAAGAGAGCCACCAGTCCTAGCTTTGCGGTGTAGTTAGTATCAGTGGTATCAAGTTCCACGTAGAATGTAATTTGTTGATTCAGACGGAGCCAAAAAGCCCATGAGACAGATGCTACTCGTTTTTACCTTAGCTGGCAATCAAAAATAGAGCAACGTAATTTAAAAATAAAGGGCAACCAATCACAGACACCGGTTCAATGGGTGGGGGCGCAACAGCCAATTACAGACGCTGTCACAGAGAGTGGGCATCTGTGATTGGCTGTGGAGGCAGAGTCCAATGAATAAACTGGAGGTTAATGAGCAGATCTGGAAGTGGTGTTACAAGCTCGGTCCTTGGTAAATATAAGGCTATGTGCCCACTGGATGCTGTGTAAAACAAACAAAAAGCAAAGGTATTGTGTTTGTGCACATTGCAAATGCAGCACAATAAGGAGGACAAAGACAAACACACGTACACTTTCTCACCATCCCCCGATGGTCCCACGGGGAGGTTCTGTGATTTCTTCCTTCCGGGCATCAGCAGTAGTCGGGTACGGTACTAACAGGAACTTGCACCATGTGACAGCCTGAGTCAAATGTGCAGGTCCTGTAAGTCAACAAAATGAAGAAAAAGCCAGCGCCAGGATCTCGTTTACTATATGGACGTGGTGCTGGCTTTTTCTTCATTTTGTTCCTTGACAATTGTGGATGCCAGCCACTGCTGTGCAGCTGACCGGATCTATTGAGAGGCATAAAGGTGAGCTTTTCCCATTCCCCCTTTCCTTTTATTCATTGAGGTCCTGTAAGTCACCTCGCGTAGGTCCTGCCGCCGGTGCACAGAGGGAAGAAATCACTGTGGGATCACCAAGGAGGTTAAATATTGGAGTGTTTGTGCAGAAAAAAAAGCATGACAAACGTACTGTGTGAACACTAATCCATTTGTGATGCTTTTTTGGGAAGTTAGAATGGATTTAATGGGGAAACGAGCATGTTAATTTACATGCTATTTTTTTTAGCGCATCCGATTCCTGCAGCAAAAATGGACTACCCACAAATGCACATGTGGGCACTGCATTTTTAAAATCACATTAACTTGAATGTAAATGCTGTGGGTGATGAGTTTGTGCTACAGAAACGGATCACCAAAAACACAGCACAAATGTCCAGTGGGCACTTGGCCTTATGTGGCTGCTTTGATCACTGGCTTTGTTTTACAGCCCCCAGCCCCCCATTTTATAACTGTAGAGTCCGGTTCAGGGTATGGGCTCAAGATCGGGCCAAGTCCGGTCCTCAACCCAGACTTTGGAGAAAAAAAAAAGTCCATCCGGACCTGCTGAACCCAAAAATCTGCGGGTTCACCCATCTCTGCTAACCACCCTCTGTTTCCTATCACTCTTCCCATCCCATCATGCTTGTTGCCCATGAGGATCATGCTCGTTGTCCTTCCTAGTATGTTAAGTATTCTGTTCATTACATATGCTTGAAAATGAGGAAAAAAGTCTTTTGACATCTTTAGGTTTCAAGGTTACATAAGTTTACATACCGTAATCAGCATTTTGTTTTTTTTTCCAATCAACACATTTTACTGGAAATATCTTAACTTTCACGATTAGGAGTTTTCAAGCGTGTAAGCAATAAATATGTTGTGTAGAGGGGTATTCATACTTACATCAGGGGTTGTGCTGACTCCACACCTTATGCAAATGAATGGATCTGGGTCACCTTGTAAAGAGCCACGATAGACTCCGTTTTGCTTGTGTTATTTATGTGTTAATTAAGTCATCATTATCTGCTGTATCTATTACCTGAGATATCTCTCTTCTTGACTTTTTGAGCTAGTGGCTAGTTTAAGATTCTGTAAGGGCCAGTTAAATATCTTATATTGATTTTGTGCATGGCGGTACTGAGACTAATAGCCTTAATTATAAGTCCATCTTTTAAGAAAGCATGGCTACTTCACAATAAAAACCAAAAAATAAAGCAAGCTTACTCGCTTCCGACACTGAGGGACGGAATAAATACATGCCGGAAAATAAGACGTTTAAAGTGTGATGCTTGAGTATGGAAAGTCCTAACCGGAACAAACCATTTTTTCTTTTTTAAACCTTGTTTTTATTACAAAAAGGTTTTCATACATTAGTGCAAATATTACTTGAAATATACACAATAAGGCTGTTCTTAGATAGTAAATAGCAGAATGCATAATCCAAGCATGGCTACATACAGTCAACAGCAAAATACGGTAAACCAAAAACTAGGAGGGGAGAAAAGAAAATGTCTGAAACAGGTACTTCTCTTGCATACAGATCACCAGAGCATAACTACAATAGGTGCAGGGCTGGCAATCACACCCGGGCCCTGCAGCCTAGGGGAGCCCCAAAAGTGCCTTTGGCCTATAGAAAAAGACTAATACTATTAAAGGTTTCCAATAATTGGGGGGCCCTTTGTGGCTTTCGCATCGGGGCCCCTTGGCTTGAAGTTACACCACTGCAGATCACCCAACGTGTGCATAACTGTAGACTGTCTTTGAGAATTGTGCGGGACCCACCAACACTAGGATAAACCTGACACACAGATGTATCTGTACACAGTGGCTCTAACAAACATATTTCTATACAGGTGCTTCCCCCAGTAGTAGCTGCTCTTGATACCACACTGTAGGTTGGAAACAAGTTCTAATGTAATCCCGTATGCGTCGTGGAAGCTTAGAGATGAAACGTTAGAACAAATCTTTTTGTTTTCTTCTCAGAACTTATTTTCCTGAATTTTCCACAAAGCAGTGCCAACGGGACTCGTATACAGTTGGTTTTCTTAATACTGTGGAGTCTGTATAAAATAGACCTACTCCAACTCCGAAAATATATAACAAATTGGGCACAGTAGTTCAATGCAGCATGTGCTGAATATTATTGTTATAAATTATGTTCTATCTAAAAAGCTTATTATTTTATCTCTAGATGGGTGCCCGATGCTATTACATCAGGAGGGCAGTGACTGTATCTCCCAGCTTTTCCCCCCTGTGTGCTGTCTCTTTCCCCTTTGCTACCTTCTCCCCCCTGTGCTCACTTCTTTGACCTGTCACCCCCCCTTATGCACTGTCTCTCTCACCCCTGTGCAGTCTTTTCCCCCAATGTGCTTTCTCTACCCCCATGCACTCTCCCCCTTGTGCACTGTCTATCTGCTCCCCCGGTGTGCTGTCTTCTCCCCTTCTCTGTCTTCTCCCCTTGTGCGCTCTCCTTTGAGCTGTTACCCCTGTGTGCTCTCCCCCTTGTCTTCTGTCTCTTTCCCACCCAGTGCTGCCTTCTTTCCTCATGTGCTCTCTCCTTTGATCTGTCTCCACCCTGGGGACTCTCTTTCCCCCTTACGCACTCTCAACCCTGCATGCTTCCCATAGCACTTTTTCAGAGCCTTATGCTATCAGTAATGTGAAAGCCGCCTACATTTCCATTAACAGATGGCCGCTTTATGCTGTGCATTTACACTAGGGTTTCCATCTACATCTCTGAAATACCTGATTCAAGTGAAACCTCCCGAATGATTCATTCACTAATAAGGCAGCAGAGATGCTGCCAACTCCATTTGGCTTCTGTTCAGGGGTGTCCTTCTTTTCCAAGGTGCACAGAACTGTTGACCACACTCTTGTGCATGCCTAAAAAGGTGTAAAAAGATGGACACTGGTGGATCAGAGACCAGACCAGAGTTAAAAGTGACTCCCCCCTCTGCCTCATTACAGTAAATTTCCCTTTTGGGAATTTTGTCTGAATCACATTTATTAGAGATTTACAGGTAATCCCTGATGTAAGCGCTCAGTGTAGAGCGCAGGATAAATGCAAGCCAAGCCTTACCGCAAACTTTGGGAGGCAAAATAAACAAATAAACATCAGTTAAAGAATTTGGTTGATTATCTTTGACACTGCCCACCTCGCGGTATGTGGTTACATGGCTTTATTTGTGAATTCAGTACATTTACTGCAATACCAGATTTACATTTATTTATTTTTTTTTATTTATTTTTTTTTAGGTTTTGCAACTATCACACTAAAATAAAATATTTTTGGAAACCGCTCTGGGGTTAAGTTTCAAATATAATTTACACCTTTATTATTTGATTAAAAGCACATACATATAAACAACAGTTACACACCTTGAAAAAGCGTTCAAGTGAAACAAACGTTGGGGTCACCACAGTCCATAGCCCTGGGGCTGGGTTCAGATTCCGGATCCACCACATATAGCACCATGGGTGAGTCTGATTGATGGAATACTTACCTTCCAGAATCTTCATCTGTTTCCAGTGGAGCTCTGGTCAGTCTGCTTTAATTTGGGACATATTGGCAACTCCATTGCTACAAGGAGAGCACCGGAGGTCACAATTCTATACAACGCTGAGAGTCTCATTCTAGCATCATTCTGGCCCTCATAGAGTTAAATTGAGAGCTTGTGATGTAAACTTCTGACTTCCAGATAGGCACAAGATGATACCATGGGATAGGAGCAGCATTGAAAAATGAAGCCGATGGAGTGGCGCTTTAATTGTAAGCCCCCTGTCATATACTCACCTTGCAACGCTGAAAGAAAACCCGCTGGAGCAGAACTTGAACATATCTCTGCTGCACACATTTTGATGCTACTCTCACATGTAGCAGATCAGAGAATATTAGGTAAACAACAAAAAGGGGAAAAAAAACTCATCGTTCCATTTTGTATTCTAAAATTGCATACTTGCGTACCTTGTAGGTTGAATTACAGAACTGATATTATGTATTACTAGATGTAGGCCTGATACTATCGCATCGGGAGGGCGGTGACGTCACGATGGGGGCAGGCTCTGTGGTGCTGGTGATGGTCATCTCTCCCCACTGTGCACTCTCTTCCCCTTGCGCTCTCCCCCTACCCACTCTCTTGTGTGCTCTCTCCTTTGAGTTGTCTCCCTATGTGCGCTCTCTCCCTTGTGTGCTGTCTCTCTCCCTCCTGTGCTGTTTGCTCCCCTCATGTGCTCTCTCCATTGAGCTATATTCCCCCTGTGCGCTTTCCTCCCTGTAATGTATTTTTACTTTGAACCTGTTTATTTTTATTAATGAAATGTTTCATTTCCTGGTAAAAAATGTGTAGGGCTTTGCTGTATTTTCTAATGTAAGTGCAGGTAAACCAAACGACTACTGGCTGCCAACCCCTGCTGGCTGGTGTTACCTTCGCTGGCAATGAAAAATACAGGGGAGCCCTATTTTCCTTTTAATTTATTATTGAAATCATTAAAAAAAAAATTGGCATGAGCTCCACCGTATTTTCTATTGCCAGCCAAGGTAACCCAGGCAGCTGGGGGCTGGAACTCTCAGCGTGGTAAGGCTCAAAATTTCTGGGCCCCGCACACTGAAAATTGCAGCCAGCAGCTGCCCCAGAATTGGCCCCTCCATGAGAGATGCCAAAAATGGTGGTTACCGCGATCGTCCAGCTCCTGTATAGCTGTGGTAAACTGGGTAATATAGGGGTTGATGTCAGCTCTTTTGGCAGCTGGCGTCAAGCCCTATTGCTAATGTCAGCTGTCAGTATGACAGCTGGCCATTAGCAATACTTTCAGTAAAGAAATACAAAAAAAACACGGATAAATCTTTTATTGCATACAAAATAGAGACACCTTGTTATCCACTTTATTAGCTCCCACCATATTCCCTTCCAATATAATCCTGGTATTACTGTAATCATGCAGTGGGGCAGTGTGGTGCATCACGTCGCCACCATCTTTGTATACCCGAGTGTAAGTGTGTATGTGTGTGTTTGTATATGTTTGTGTGTTTATATCTGTGTGTTTGTGTTTCTGCTGCGTGTGTATATACATTTATGTGTGGACCCGCTGCGTTGCATGACCCGCTGCGTTGCATGACCCGCTGCGTTGCATGACCCGCTGCGTGTGAGTATATGTGGAGTGAGTGTGTACATGTGGGTGACTGCATCATGTGACCCACTGTATGTGTGGAGTGTGTGTGTGCGTACATGTGGAGTGGTCTTGTCACACAGGTCCTTGCGGGCTGCTGGAAGACCTGGCCAGGGTGTTGAGTGCTGAGTGCTGAAAATGGGCCGGGGTGCTGGGAATTAATAGTGAGCCGGAGTATTGAGAGCTGGCGGGGTTGAAACTGGGCAGACTGCTAGGAGCAGGGGAGTGACTTGGGCTGCGGCTTAT
The DNA here is from genome assembly GCA_033576535.1 of Allobates femoralis. Taxonomy (NCBI): domain Eukaryota; kingdom Metazoa; phylum Chordata; class Amphibia; order Anura; family Aromobatidae; genus Allobates; species Allobates femoralis. Next base: position 447,813,114 of record JARQOC010000005.1, on the reverse strand, counting down.
GTGTGCGGCGCCATATTTGCACACCCATCATTTGGATATGGAAATATGGTTGTGCATCGGAAGTCAGATGTGCATGATAAGGGGGCATCTGGACTGAAATTGGGGACAGCGCAATTATATAAGTAGGATGACTAATTATATATTTAACCTGTGACCTTATGACCTTAACAGGTTGGCCATGCTTCTTTGTTGTATATAAGCCTTAAGCCCCCTTTACACATAGCGAGATCGCTGTTACGTCACTGGTTTTGTGACGCAACAGGGACCGCGCCAGTGATCTCGCTATGTTTGACATGTAGCAGCGACCAGGCCCCCACTGTGACATTGCCTATTGTGTCGGAATGGCCTGGACCATTCTTTGATCGTCTACCGCTGGGCAGCATGCATTGGTGTGTTTGATGCTTAACAACGACCTCGTTGGTTACTCAGAACTCAGCCATGTAGGTCTGAGTCGTCAGACTAGCTGCTGTGTGACAGGGTCCCAACGACCGCCGAGGTCGTTATACGGGTTGCTGCGTCATTGAGTAAATCTGACTGACATCTCACCAGCGACCACGTAGCAAGGTTCCAGCGATCCTTTCCAGGTCGTATCGTTGTCTGGATGGCTGGAACGTCGCCAAGTGTAACGGCACCCTTAGTCCATATCGGGTGTATTGTCAGTAAGGATTTGCATGTGAACTGAAATACATAAGGGAATATCTTTTTTAACTGTCAACCGCTTTAGAAACGTCTATCACATATCCACAGGATAGGTTATATCTTGCTGAATGATGGTGTGTTCCACCGCTTGGACTCAAAGATCATTAGATTGAGAAACTTTATTCCCAACAGGGATCTTTTATCCCCATTACAAAATGGAGCCATAGGTTGGACGCGTGACTGCTGCTCTAGTAATTCTTTATGGGGCTTCCGACTGCAACCCAATAGAATAAGGACCAGCGATTGCGCATGTGCACTGCATCAATTTAATATTTGTACCTTAGCTGTGGAACCCAAAATTATTTTCTTGGTCTGTAAGAAAAAAAAGAACCAAAATTAACAGTATGGATGTATAATGAAGCACATTTTCTGGCTGATTTGTACTTTGAATTAGTGTTCCTGTTACAAGAAGTAAGTCATTTAGCCACTGGATATTTCTGGCGTGCACATTTGTATCATTATTCTGTGCTAGCACATTATGAGAATGCAAGAGTCTTAAAGCAAAAAATAAAGCCTAATAAATTCAGTCAGTGAAGGAGGTGAAAATTGATTCCTCCTCAATGTCTTAAGCTTTGTCTTCTTCTATTTCTGGTTCTCCTTTGTTACTTTTCACAAAATTACATACATTAAAGTTAGAAAACTTTTCAGACATATTGAAATTTTTCATGTCTCATCGTCTTCATATCTTGTCCCAGGTGAATGCTTTTTTTTTTTTTAAATGATTATTTCAGTCTTTTTCTTTCATAAACTAGGCTTTACTTTCTTTCAGAGGAGCATGGACTACGACATGTGGAGAAAGATGTTCTCATTCCTAAACTGATGAGAGAGAAGGCCAGGCTACGGTGTGCTGAACAAGTAGAAGGTGAGATTAGACTTTTTTTTGCATGTATAATATATCTGTTATATACTTGCAGGCATCTGTGAAGAAACCTAAAGTTTCACAGTTTTAAATCCACTTTTGCTGACATTGGGGTGGGATATTTTATTACCATGCACACTACTGTTTTGTTCATGTCTCATGGGCCAGAATACGTCTTACTAATCGAGTTCTGATATTGACGCAGTGTAGATATACCCGTGTTTCCCCGAACAGTGTATATATATATTATATATTATATATATATTATATATATATTATATATTATATTATATTAATTTTACCCCCAAAAGTCCCACCCTGACTTATTTTCGGGGTATGTCTTATATTTCCCTCCCTAGTCCTAGCCCTAACCCTAGCCCTAACCCTAACCCAGGGGCATACACATACAGGGGCACACTCACACATACAGGGGCACACTCACACATACAGGGGCACACTCACACATACAGGGGCACACTCACACATACAGGGGCACACTGACCTGGGCTCCTCCGACCACCGGGGACCGCAGCACATCCCAGGCATCCAAATGCCTGAGGACTGCAGCACATCCCGGGCACCTCCGACAGCCCCGGGCACCTCCGACAGCCCCGGGCACCTCCGACAGCCCTGGGCACAGCAGCACGCAGGCTGGGCATCGTCGCACAGACAGCCCGGCCTGCACACGTGCCGCTGTCCCGGCCAATCACAGGCCAGGAGCTGCCTGGGGAGCCAATGACAGGCCAGACTGACGTCATGCAGCGCGACTGGCTTGTGATTGGCCTCTGGGCAGTTCCTGGCCTGTGATTGGCCGGGACAGCGGCGGGGGATTTAAAATACCCGCCCTGCTCACCCAGGCACCGGGAACACAGCGGGGGCACCGGAGACAGCAGCGGCAGCAGCGGTGAGTATGAGATATTCCCCTGCCCCCCCCCCCCACCAAAATTTCCCCAAAAATAAGTCACCCTGTCTTATTATCGGGGTATGACTTAATTAAAAAAATTGCCCCCAGCCCTGCCCTGTCTTATAATCGGGGGTGACTTATTTTCGGGGAAACACGGTAGCGAAGTCCAATACACCTTGCTTCACTGTACATGCTCCATATACCATCATAAGTGGCCCGGGATTGTGTGTCATGGCCTGTGGGATTTTGTTTGTAGCACTGCCCAATTCTCATCCAAACACTATTGTCCAGGTGCGTATAGGAATTGCACTTAACTTAATTTTCTACACAATGCTAAACGACATCGCCTATATGAAGACCTCCTAAATAAAGCTATTGCTAAGCAGTTTAAAGGAGTTGTCCTGGCATCTAATATCGACAACTTACACATACATGAGATCCTCAAGTTCAGATAACTGATGGTCTGACGCGGCATCCCCACCCATCCGCTGTTACCAGGGCTGTGGAGTCGGTAATCCAAACTTCCAACTCGGACTCCACCAAAATGGACACAGACACAGACTCCACAGCCATGGTGTGCATTTGGTAAGCCAAACCTCTGACTCTTGAATTTCTCTAAATTCAACTCCACCTTAACGGACTCTGACTACACAGCCCTTGCGGTTGCTAGTTATAGTTGACTACACACTCGAGAGCTTGGTAATACCTCTTTTCAATCTTTACATCCATTTGATGCCAAAGCTAATAGAAGCTGTATATTGCGGGTGCCGGGTGTCTGACTCCCACTGATCTGAAATTTTGCACATGTTCTATGGATAGGTCATCAATTTTAGATCCTGGGACAACCCCTTTAATGGGTTCGTAGTTGATTACCATAAGAAAACAGGCAAGGCACACGATCTGGAGGGACTGCATGTTGGACGCAGTGCCCCTGGACCTGCGTTTACCTGCAGGTGCATGCAGTGAGACCGCAGCCGCCCTTTACTCACGATCTCCAGTGGGTGCTGGGCGGCTTTTCCCTGCATTTGCCCAATGGTTATCTCTTCTGACTCCGTAGCATGCTGCAGAGATGCAGAAGTTCAGCAACCCACACCATAGCTGACAAAACCCTGCGGTCGGGGGAAGCATAGTGAGCATGGGATTTCTTGAAAAGTAAAGACGCCGCATCCAAAATGCTGTAATTTCTGATCATGAGCACACACCCCAACAGATTCTCTTTAAATCCAGTCAAAATTTAAACTGTACTAATTATACAATACCACTACAAACCTAAAGTTTCTATACTTTTGGTAGTATTAGTATATGTTACTTTCTATTTAAGTAGACTTTTACATGACCACCAAAGCATAAAATGTAAAATAACTTAAAAGTGGACTGATTAGGAATGTCTAAAATAGGTAAAAAATGATATAGAGAGTTGACTCGCACCACGTAAGTTTTCTAATACCTCTCCTCCTCTGGGCACACAGTGATATTTAGTAAAAATGATTGGCCACAACATAACTTCAGGCCTGCCTTCTGAAAAGCCTGGCCAGTGTCAACCATGGTTTCAGTAACATGCACATGTTCAACAATACTTCACCAACAGAGGGGCCATTGTGTCCCTCAAGGGTTGTACAGGAGTGAGATTTGGACATTTTCCAAGTGACATATGAAGATACGAGCCCTTTTGCAAAACCACTTTGTGCATTCCATTGACCCAAGGGCAAATTAAGATGACACTTGATAGAAATAAGTTGTGGAATAGGTATGGCCTATTATCAGTCGAGGTGTAACCATAAGAGAAGTGTAAGATACTTGGCGCTCTTGGAACCTAAGCACATAGGTTAGGTTGTGTCTGATTAAATCAGTTTGTGGGGAACATTTTAGAGGGCCTAAGGCACGCTCTATCATTTTATACTTGGAAGGTACTTGTATGAGTTGGTTAGACCTTACACCCATAAAGTTATTTCAAATCATTATTTTAAAAACAAAAAATAAATTCACACCTGCAGTTTAAGTAAGATTTCAAGGAATGAAAGAGTATAATAAAGGGCTTGACAACTTTATTCTTCTCAGATTTTCCTTTAGCTTTTGAACTGACCAAAATAGTGCCTCAATTCATTTAAAAACCGTTCAATGAGGGTGAGCTCACAGTGATGTTCAGAATCAGTCCTGTACTTTGGGAGGATTGTATCTTATAACTCCTCCAACCCTCTTCTTTCTTAACAAGTGTCTATGGTACCATGAACATGTGTTTGAGGTTTATTGGCCGTTATCATTGGGTGTGACTGACCTTTGGATTTCACTAACTAGGATGAATGATCACATGCTTTCAGCCATGTAGTTTTTTACTGACTCGGTTTTTGTACTGAAATATGACCAGTTGGTGTATATTTACCTGTATAGGATTCCAGTTAAAATATCTGCTTGCCCTGAAAAGGAACCCCTCACATCCTATTATGATATTAAACTGCCCCCAATATCTTGTGCGGCTATGTGTATCACTAACATGGTTTTCTCTAACAAATGTTCCCCCATATTTCTTAAAAAATAAAACACTTTATGGTCAGGTAAATGCATTATATATACCCTCCCGACATGAGCACCGAATCTTTGTGTACAAGATTAATTTCTAACGTACGGGATGCTCTGGACTTTCATGTCTCCCTGGGAGTGTGCATGCTAAGAGCGTCCCTGTGATCCCGACACTCTGCCGCTGCTGCCAGGAGAAGAAGACAGAAGATGGACGCGCACAGAGCATGCCCTTGAAGCTAA
>JARQOC010000005.1:447754409-447791481 GCA_033576535.1 Allobates femoralis | reverse complement strand
TAAAACGCTGTACAAACGCTATAAAACCGCTTAAAAAACGCTCAAAAAACGATGGACACTGCTGAGGTCAGGAATCTCAGTTTCTGCAATTCTCCACCGGTTTTCTGACGGTCTGCAAAGATGCAGAACCGTCCAGTGGGCACATACCCTTAATGATATTTTATAGAAAAAACATTTTGAATTGCTGTATTCTGAGAGCTGTAGCCTTTTTTTATTTTTTCGCTGATTGAGCTGTATGGCGGCTTGTTTTTTACGGAACATGATTTTTTCAGTGGTATCACTTTTATTTATATATATGATTTTTTTTATTGCGTTTTATCCCAATTTTTTGTTAGCTGTCTGATGAAAATACATGTATTTTGCTACTTTTTTATATACGGTATTCATTGAAGGAGTTAACTAGTGTAACAGTTTTATAGAGTGTGTTGCTATGGATATATGGTGATACCAAATATGTGTAGAATTTTTTTACATAAATATAACTTGGAATATTTTTTTTCTGATTTTGTTCTTACTGTAACTAATAATTGCTGTAATTTTTTTTAAAGTTTTTACTGAGTCCATATATGGAACATTACTTTTTCCTGCTCTTAGCGCAGCTGTACTGTATTGCAATGCTCAAACATTGCGATACAATGCAGCTGTCAGCTTTAGTGTCATAAGCCTCACAGATCATGATGCAGGCATCTCTGACACTTGACATAGGTGACCCAGAAGTTGTCATGGTGACGTTGCGTCACTCTGGCAATTATCGGCTCTCTCAATTACATCTTGGGGGCACTGATCGAAGGGGAGAGGGAGCACTTCTGATCCCTTTGCCAATCCTCTAAATTCCGTGATCGATATCAATTGCATTTATGAGAATAAACTACCCAAAGCAGAGCAGGCACTGCTCCTGGCAGTGAGTGCTAGGTGTCTGCTGTAACATAAGCTGGAGAGCGATAGCAATCACGTGGGCACAGCAGCAAAATTGCCATGATACATCTATAAGTCATAGAAGTCGGTGCATTCCCGACCTATGATGTATGCATACATCTGAGGATGTTAAGGAGTTAAAATTGTGTCAATTTTTAGTATTTTCTGTCACATAGGTCCCTCATACACATACACATTATAATGCTGAACTCATTCCTGTCTATGAAGGTGCTAACTAAACACAATTCTATTTCAAATATACAATAGTTGCACTCGGCATAGACTTATTTCACAATAGAGAAAACTGAAAAATGAAAAAGTAGAGATACTTGGTATTATGGAAATGGCCAAATCGATAATTCACCCAGTTGCCACGTTGCGGCGATCTCCGTTAACTGGGTCCTAACACTAATGAAACTGCCTGATGTCTGTCTGGGCTTTTCCTCGTCGGCTGATACCAGAGAACAATGGATTTGCAGTCTTATAACTAAAGACAGGTGCTTTGAATATCTAATTGGTGCCTTGGGAAAAGAGGTTAACCCCTTAGGCGTGCTAGAGACTGATACCAGAGGGCAATAGCTCATCTCTCACAACTAGAGTGAGGAAAGGTGCTAGCAAACGGGTGTTGAACCCATGTCATACACATACACATTATAATGCTGCACTCATTCCTGTCTATGAAGGTGCTAACTAAACACAATTCTATTTCAAATATACAATAGTTGCACTCGGCATAGACTTATTTCACAATAGAGACCCAGTTTCCTCACTCTAGTTGTGAGAGATGAGCTATTGCCCTCTGGTATCAGTCTTGCACAGTTAACGGAGATCGCCGCAACGTGGCAACATAGGTCCCTCAGTCACTTTAAATGTGGTGTGATCCATTAAAAAATTAATATTGTAATTTTGGTGGAAAAATGCAAAATTGCTGATAAACTTTAAACCCTTTTTACCTCCTAACAAAAAGAAAATTATATTAAAAAAATTATGCTGATGTAATGTAGAAATATGGCAATTGTTAGTTATATCAAACACAAAATCATTAATAAATATCTGGTTTAACGGAATAAAAATTTGAGGTTCGGGAATTGTGACATTTTTCCTTTTTTATATTTTTTTTTTACAATTTCAATAATTTTTATAAAATAAAAGCAAATCTTATCAACCAAAATTTACCACTAACACGAAGTACAATGTGCCACTAAAAAAGAAAACAATCTCCGAATCTCTTGGAATTGTTGAAGTGTTCCCAAGTACCTCTTAACCGTGACACTGGTGAGAATTGTACAATTTGGCCTGGTCAGGAAGGTAAAGACAGGCTGAATGGGTGAAGTGGTTAAGAAAAAGAAAAACAAAAAAAATTCTTTGTTCAGTAGTAGAAAAACACTTGGATTATAAAAGAACACAAACACTAAAGGGGTTATCCGGTGTAAAATGATAATTCTGCAGTGACTCCATATCAATCCTCCTAGTGCACGCACTGTGCACTGCAGAATTCGCAGTTTCTAAGCCAGAAACAGACCGTTGTTTTGCGGCATGCATGTTCCCGGCCAGAGCCCCTGACTATTGGGCGCAACTTTGCTCAATACAAGTGTATAGAGGAAGGACATTCCCACTAGTCATGTTGTTGTCAGAAACACACACCACATAATTGCAGTCCGTTCACGGCTTAGAAACTGGTGAATCCTTGCAGCGCACAGTAATGGGTACGGTCATGATTAATTCTGCAGTCACTCTATGTGACTGCACACTTATCAAAGTGTTAGGCCGGACAGCCCTGTGAAAAATCGTTTCCCTTCTCATGAACTGATCCTCCTTTAGATCTAAAAATCTGTGCAAGAAAGTATATCTCCTGAATGTGAGAATTGTGGATGAGAGAAACTGACTGTGGAAATCAAGAGCAGTTGCTCTCAATGTTGCTGCAATATTCTGTTTGATTCTAAATTAATAAAAAAAAACTTATTGCAATGTCTTATTTTTCTTTCAAGCTATAATGACCCAACTTTCTATGAAGAATGTAAACAGGAATATTTAAAGGAACGAGAAGACTATAGAAAGTCAGGAATTCCTTCCAAAATCAGACACCAGAAACTACCAACGAGCATGTAGTGATAAAAATCTCCTTTTTTCTTTTTATTGCTTGTAAATTATCAATCGTAATATTGCTTGTGTTGTATCATTCTCAATTCCTGATTAATAAAGTATTTTTTTTATTTTTTTCTGTGTTACATATTAATGTCTAAGCCATCACAAATAACCAAAGTAGGCCACATTTAGCTTTATGAAAAAGTTTTTGATTCTCATGTTTTCTTATGTTCTGATCTCAAAAACATTTTCTATTTTTTACCATCACTAATGAATTTTGCACAAAATTACAAGCGAGATGAAGAAGAAAAATGTTTATTTTAGCCAAAAATGTACACAATGTAATATATCTATAAAAATTTATTGAACATTCATTCTGCAACTTTATTGGAAATTACTTATTTTGCCTTTTCAATTTCTCTTAAAATCTTCCCTGAATGTTTTTTCTTTTATAGAAGGACTGCGGATCATCTTTGTGCAGCATCCAGCATTAGTCACTCTCCATGGTCCTTGTTCCATCTACCTTGGTATCATTGTTTTATCTCCTAGATATCCTGATTAAATATTTCTCCTTGTTCTTCGCTAATAGCTCCAAGGTTTTCAGGAAAGTAGTTCAAATGGGAATGTAAAACATTTAACTTCAAATTCAGCAGACAAGCCAAGGCTTTGAAATGTTTCAGCATATTCTCTACGATGTACTTACATTTTGGGTCTTTGTTCTTACCTAGAAATTTCTTCACAACTTCTTGAAAACCTTCCTTCAGGTTTGCTTTGGACAGTCCCTGAAACTTCTTGGTATAGTTTTTTTTCTTCTTTCAGTATATCATTGACAAACTGCTTTGTCAGTCCCAGCCTAATTTGGAGGGGTGGCAGGAGAACTTTAGTGGGATCAACGTTCTGCTACTGTTCTTGAATTCAGGTTACAAAGATGTTCTCGTTGGCCAACTTTTTTTGCTCCAGTGATAAGTCAAATACTGGCTGTCCCATTCACACAAAAAACATGAGTACTTTGTGTAGCCTTCTTGCTGACGGGGGCAAAGTCTAATTACTCAGAGCTTGCCTTCAAGTGCACAGAATACTCTAAAGACACTGAAGCATATGTGCCATTGTGCAGTAGCACACTTTGTAGAGGATTTTTGAATGAGTCAATGAAGACTCCGCTCGCTCACATTGTACTCAAGAGTAAATTTTTCCATCAGCCCAGGAGTATCACTGCATCACTAGAGCACCGTCTTGAGAAAAGTGTGGAAGAAATTTATTTTCTCTACTTCTGTGCGATGAAAATCTGGTACCAGGTCAAGCAAAGGGGTCAAAGTATGATGCAAGAAGAAGCCTATAGTCAGTGTTTTTGAACAAACTGTACGTGATTGCTTAATTCAGTAAATAAAAATCTATCAAAAAAATATCAGAAACACTTTTCAAACAATTTTACCCTTTGCAGACCTGTGCTTTGAATAATTTTTAAAAAGTAAGATTTTTTGGGGGGATTTTTAGCCCAGGTTCACGAATCTCATTTTGAATGCCAGTTTTGATGAAGGGAACACTGGAGAAAGATGTACCAAATTCATTAACCCCCTTCCCAACACTGGATGTACCAGTACGTACTGTTTTGAAATGCGTTCCCACACATATCTATACTGGTAAGCCTTGGCAATTATGCAGGCACTGGACCTGTGCCTGTATGATCTCCACTGGTAGCTCGACTTAAATGACAACCGAGCTCCTCCTGTAACAGTCAATGTTGGTGCTCACACAGCCCTTGACTGTTTAACACTTTGAATGTTGTGACCAATAGGGATAGCAACATTTAGAAGATTGAGAGAGGGAGTGAACTTGTCTCACCCTATCGGCACCCACTGCCATGCGATCACGGGAACCTGGTAGTTGTTATGCAGCCAGAGATGCAATAATTACCTTAATCTGACAGTTACAGTGGCTTGTTATGCCATGCCAAGAGTAGAGTCTAAAGGTGCCGTCACACCTGCCGACGTCGCTAGCGACATCGCCGAAAAAGTGACGTATCAGCGATGTCGCTAGTGACGTCGTGCTGTGTAAACGGGCGGCGCGACCGCGTTTTATCGCTGGTCGCAGGTTGACAGGTTTACGGGAAGAACCGTAAACCTGTCAACCGGCGACCCGCGATAAGGCTGGATCGCGCCGTGTGACATTGCCAGAGCGATGTCGGCAGCGATCCAGCCTATACCGCAGCGTTGCTGCAGATCGCTCGCTGGGCTGAGCCCAGCCCAGCGAGCAATGTCACCGCCCGCATCGCTGCGGTGTCGCCGGCCGCAGCGATGCTGTGTGACAGCTGGCCAGCGATGTCGGAACCGAGCGGGCACCCACGCATCGCTTCCGACATCGCTGGCCAGATCGTGCTGTGTGACGGCACCATCAAAGGCATTCTGTCAGTGTGAAAATGATAAATCTAATGTATTGCAATGCATGTGTATTGCAATACATTAGACCAGTGATCAAACTAATAAAAGTTAAAGTCTGATAGATGTACTAAGTAAACAAAATTGTATAAATATAAAAGCATGTGTAATTGCAATAATTTTCTAGGAGAAATACTTCATTTTCTGGAACAATTTGAAGGATACCAACACTTTCGGCTATTGCTGTAAATCCACATTCACGCTGGAACCGCATATGTGGAACAGGCTCAGGAACTGATGTTTTCTATGACAAAACCAGCTTCTATCTCTTAACAGCTAAGGCCAGAGCTAAGCTCCAGTTGCTGCCATTAACTATTTAGATGCTGCTGTCAATTTCGCACAGCGCACTGGCTCCCATTGGTTCCTCGTGACATGATTGGGAGGTATCAATGAGTTGGCTACTATGGCTCTGTTTTCTTAGTACGTCTGGGCTTTTTAGGAGACCTCCAATTACACTATATAAACCAATTAAAAAAATACAAAATTTTATCTCCAATAAAATATGAAAAATAATATGAAATAAAATTGATATCACCACATCTGTAAATGTCCAATTTACAAAGATACACTAGTAAATAATCTGAATGGCAGAGAAAAATAAAAATGAAACACCAAATTGCACTTTTTCATCATCTCACTTCACCAAAAATCCTAATAAAAAGTGATCAAAATATATATAATCACTACTGGCATTAATGGTCAGCTTGCCACCCAAAAATTAAAACACTCAATTTGCTCAGCTAAACAAAGCACAAAACATTAGAAGTCTCTGGAAAAAAGTCACAAAGTAAAAAAAAAAAATTTTTTTTACAGACTTTGGAATTTTTGTTCGTAATTTAAATTGGTGTTCCGCAACTCGAGTCCTCAAAAGACACCAACGGTGCAGGTTTTCAGGATTTTCTTAGTATTGCAAAGGTGATAATTGAATCACCTGCATTGGTGATAATTCCAACCCCTGTATAATACCGTGTTTCCCCGACAATAAGGCGCCCCCCCCGAAAGTAAGGCATAGTAGGGGATATAATGTGCCTGTAAATATAAGGCCCCCCCCCGAAAATAAGGCATACCTAGTCTTTACCAGTACAGCATGCCACCAATCAGAAGATGCAGCTGTGATTCCCCCAATCTGTTGTCCGGTGCCCTCCACTGTATACCGTGCCGTACAATACATACTGTACAGTATCTGTTCAAAATTGGGCCAGCAGCCATGCCGCTCACAGAACAGGAGCCATGCACTGATCACTGCCCTGGAGCCCTGTGTCAATCACAGCCCAGGAACTGTAATCCAATCACAGCCCAGGAACCGTGAGCCAATCCGAGGCCAGCTGACGTCAGTGCATGGCCTCTGATTGGCGTGTGCCAGCTCTGCACTGGTTGGTGCGCAAATCCTGGCCTCTGGTGCACAGTTCCTGGGCTGTGATTTGCTGACATCCACCAGCAGGAGAATACCGCAGAGGAGCAATACAGTACGGTACTGGCAAGAAGCGGTTTGTGTGTGGGTATGGGTTTGTGTGTGTGTACAGTATGGATTTGTGTGTGTTTTTTTTTTTGCAGGTACAATACAAAAGGCTGCAAAGTACTGGGAGGCTGCAGTGGGATGATGGGGGTCTGATGGGAGGCTGCAGTGAGATGATGGGAGGCTGCAGTGGGATGATGGGATGCGCAGTATACAGTTAGGGCCAGAAATATTTGGACAGTGACACAAGTTTTGTTATTTTAGCTGTTTACAAAAACGTTCAGAAATACAATTATATATATAATATGGGCTGAAAGTGCACACTCCCAGCTGCAATATGAGAGTTTCCACATCCAAATCGGAGAAAGGGTTTAGGAATCATAGCTCTGTAATGCATAGCCTCCTCTTTTTCAAGGGACCAAAAGTAATTGGACAATGGACTCTAAGGGCTGCAATTAACTCTGAAGGCGTCTCCCTCGTTAACCTGTAATCAATGAAGTAGTTAAAAGGTCAGGGGTGGATTCCAGGTGTGTGGTTTTGCATTTGGAAGCTGTTGCTGTGACCAGACAACATGCGGTCAAAGGAACTCTCAATTGAGGTGAAGCAGAACATCCTGAGGCTGAAAAAAAAGAAAAAATCCATCAGAGAGATAGCAGACATGCTTGGAGTAGCAAAATCAACAGTTGGGTACATTCTGAGAAAAAAGTTATTGACTGGTGAGCTTGGGAACTCTAAAAGGCCTTGGGCGTCCACGGATGACAACAGTGGTGGATGATCGTCGCATACTTTATTTGGTGAAGAACCCGTTCACAACATCAACTGAAGTCCAGAACACTCTCAGTGAAGTAGGTGTATCTGTCTCTCAGTCAACAGTAAAGAGAAGACTCCATGACAGTAAATACAAAGGGTTCACATCTAGATGCAAACCATTCATCAATTCCAAAAATAGACAGGCCAGAGTTAAATTTGCTGAAAAACACCTCAAGAAGCCAGCTCAGTTCTGGAAAAGTATTCTATGGACAGATGAGACAAAGATCAACCTGTACCAGAATGATGGGAAGAAAAAAGTTTGGAGAAGAAAGGGAACTGCACATGATCCAAGGCACACCACATCCTCTGTAAAACATGGTGGAGGCAACGTGATGGCATGGGCATGCATGGCTTTCAATGGCACTGGGTCACTTGCGTTTATTGATGACATAACAGCAGACAAGAGTAGCCGGATGAATTCTGAAGTGTACCGGGATATACTTTCAGCCCAGATTCAGCCAAATGCTGCAAAGTTGATTGGACGGCGCTTCATAGTACAGATGGACAATGACCCCAAGCATACAGCCAAAGCTACCCAGGAGTTCATGAGTGCAAAAAAGTGAAACATTCTGCAATGGCCAAGTCAATCACCAGATCTTAACCCATTTGAGCATGCATTTCACTTGCTCAAATTCAGACTTAAGACGGAAAGACCCACAAACAAGCAAGACCTGAAGGCTGCAGCTGTAAAGGCCTGGCAAAGCATTAAGAAGGAGGAAACCCAGCGTTTGGTGATGTCCATGGGTTCCAGACTTAAGGCAGTGATTGCCTCCAAAGGATTCGCAACAAAATATTGAAAATAAAAATATTTTGTTTGGGTTATGTTTATTTGTCCAATTACTTTTGACCTCCTAAAATGTGGAGTGTTTGTAAAGAAATGTGTACAATTCCTACATTTTCTATCACATATTTTTGTTCAACCCTTCAAATTAAACGTTACAATCTGCACTTGAATTCTGTTGTAGAGGTTTCATTTCAAATCCAATGTGGTGGCATGCAGAGCCCAACTCGCGAAAATTGTGTCACTGTCCAAATATTTCTGGCCCTAACTGTACATTTTCATTTTTTTTTGTTCAAAAATATTTGTGAATTCTTTTTCAAGGGAAAATCAGACACCCTCTGAAAATAAAAGGGAGTTATCTGCTGCGACACTAAACACTACGTGCACTTTTAATGAGTGCCAGCAGTAGCTAAACTGCACAGCTAATACAGACAATGTGAATAGGGGTATAGCAATCACTGCTCTAGATACAATGCAAAATGGAAGACTTAGCTTCAACAGTAGCTACTGCGGAGTGCCCGGAAACCAATGCCAAGGTGCTTCCGTTTTTCCGGGTCCTAACGCTATGACTAATGGTGGTATGTGAGATGCTGGGTTTATATGCCTCTATTCTGAATAAAAACAAGAAAAGTATGTGTTGGACTCAGACAAAATGGAGGCCTCTGCTGGTCACAGGGCGGGGGAAGGGGGATAGGGAGGGCGCTCAGTCATAAGAAATACAATTGTAACTAAATAATATGAATGACTGGCATCAATCTCTAAGTGTAGGTTCAAGCAGAAAAAATACATTAAATATAAGGGAGTTATCTGCTGCGACACTAAACACTATGTGCTACTGTTGAAGCTAAGTCTTCCATTTTGCATTGTATCTAGAGCAGTGATTGCTATACCCCTATTCACATTGTCTGTATTAGCTGTGCAGTTTAGCTACTGCTGGCACTCATTAAAAATGCACATAGTGTTTAGTGTCGCAGCAGATAACTCCCTTATATTTAATGTATTTTTTCTGCTTGCACCTACACTTAGAGGTTGATGCCAGTCATTCATATTATTTAGTTACCCTCTGAAAATAAGACATGGCGCATCTTTGGGAGCAAAAATTAATATAAGACGGTGTCTTCTTTTCAGGAAAGCACGGGTACTAAGGGCCCCTTTACACGCTGAGACTTTCCAGCGATCAGACCTGGCCGGGATCGCTACAAAGTCTCTATGCAGATGCTGGTGAGCTGTTAGACAGGCAGACTCGCCAGCGACCAGTCAGCAGTGAGATCGCTGGTAACCAGCGTAAATATGGGGTTGCTAAGCAGCGCGCTCTGGTTATCAGCGTCCTCCCGCTTCGCGTACACGCTAGGCAAAGCGGGAGGACGCTGGTAACTAGGGTAAACAACAGGTAACTAAGCAGAGCATGCTGCTTAGCTACCCAATATTTACCCTGGTCACCAGTGCCCAGCATCTAATGTGCATCGTTGGGCATTGGCTGGGAGGTCGCTGATCGTTGGTCTCTCGCTGTCACACACGCCGATGCGTGCTGATCAGCGGGAGACCAAGGACCAAAAAATGGTCCTGAATGATGTGTAGCAATCAGTGACCTCACAGCAGGGGCCACTGGTCATATTAGTGCATTTTGAACGCACTGAACTTGCATTGCGAGTGAAGTGTGAGTTCAACCGCAGCATGCTGCGATTGAACATGATTTCCTCGCGCGAGTTCCCATTGAAAGTATATGGGTGTGAGATAATCTCGCACCCATACAGCACACTATGCGATTGTCGCATGCATGTGTGAGTGAACTTTCCATGTCAGCAAACGCCGCTGCTGTCTCAGCAGCGGGGTTTTATTTTGCCAGTAACCCCTGTCCATGGTCCTGAACAGCAGCGATATCATACCCTAACTGCTGTCCTAAGTGCTGAAGTTTTCTCACCTGGATTTCTCAGCATGGACTATGGAAAGCAGCACACTGACTCGCACCACACACACCCACCCACGCACACCACACTCAAGCCAAAACCCCCCCCCACTCGCATGACTGTCATGCATCTAAAATGCTCTATTTTTGATGCATGACTGTGCCTCCACCCTTACTGTTGTAATCTGTTTTTCTCCTAGCTAGAATCTGTTAGTCTACATTCCCATACGTTTTTGATGATGTGGATTTCTGCACCTATAATTTATATTAGATTACTTCCATTTTGGTTCTTTGTCTTTCTGAAATTATTTAACATGTTTTTTTTCACGTTTTTGACATTGAGTTTTTGTCTCCTTTTGGTATGTTATGCTGTAAATAAAGCTGCTTTCTTTTTGTTTTGAAAATCTTTTTATTCGCCAGTAAAAGCATCTATAAACAGGAATGTAATCTATTTACATCACAGAAATTTGCATCCAATAGCAAAAAAACAGATAATATAGTTTATAAACTAAAAGGAATTACACTGAATAAAGAATGTTAACTATTATTAGGATAGTAAAATGTCTTGGAACACCTCTACTTTCCGCGCTACCTTCTTCTAGCAATAGAGAATTCTTCATCAAAAAATCTACTGGAGGAGGCGGCACCAAGAATATTATCAGGAGAGAGACGTAGGAAGAATAAGAAAAAGGTTAATAGAAATGCAAGAGAAGAAAAGGGTGACAGAAAAGACGGGGAGGCGGGATGGGAAGCAGCGGCGGACTGGGGTGTCTGGGGCCCACCCATTCTTCAGTTATATACAAATACCTGTTATCCGTTATACCCATTATAGTGAAGCGTGGACTGTAAAACACAGGCGGCTCCTGCACACCACTGTGCGCTCACCATTACTGTAATGTACCATTACTGTAGTTTGCATTAAAGGGATTTTTTGGTGAAAACAAGTTATCAGCGGTGTACAGGTTAGGAAGGTGATCACTTATTTATTGGTGAAATCGGCACCGTCAGAAGAATGTGGAGCTTTGAGCATTTGGTGAGTTTTTTACTTCAGTATTTGTAAGACAAAACCAGGAGTGGAGCAGAGATAATGTTTTCTGCATTTCGCACCCTCTACTGGTTTTGTCTTATAAATATGGAGGTGAAAATCTCACTAAATGCTAATTTGCTTTCTCTGGCGAACCTCTGTAAGGCTGGCTTCACATTTGCGTTTGGCACTGCAGCGTATGCTGTACATACCCATACGCAGTGCCGAACGCAAACACTTTCATGTGAATACAGCGGTGATTGTCCGCATGCGTTCACATGAAATGTCACTGTGAGTGTGCCCGGCCACCCAATCAGCGGTGGCGGCCAGGAGGCGAGATCAGCGGCGGAGATCTCCTCCTCCCTGCCGCTGCCACTGGTTTAAAATAGCCTGCAGGAAGGCTAGCTGTGAAAACACTTCACCGCCGGCTTTTGAGCCCCGCTAATTCAAATGATCAACTGCTGCTGTAGCACCAGGGAGGAAGAAAGAAGAGGAAAGAAGAAGAGAATGTAGATGACCCCGGAGGAGGTCATCTGCTGCGTCTGTGCACTTGCCAGCAGATGGCAATGCGCACAGATGCACTTTCATTCATTTTTTGTGCGCGGCTGTCTGCACGCGCATAAAGCGAGCACACAGCTACGCACAAAAAATGCAACATTTTTCATTCAGCATGTGCACAAATTATGCACAGCCGAACGCAAATGCAGCTGAGCGCCGGTACAAACATAGGAGCGCATAGTGCCTGTGTCTTGCTGCGTTCACAGCGCACAAATGTGAACCCAGTCTAACTGCATCTCTGCTGCTGTGTCTCAGGACGTGGATGGGTTAAACATCCAAGTATTTAATAATACTATTGGAAATAAAGAAGTTTCCACTTATTGATAACAGATAAAACAAATGACCGACCACAATCCACTCTACCAGAACCAATAATACCAGATAGAAGGCAGAAATACCACCACATCATGACCAGATCATATATTACCACTATATAGTGCCCAAATAATGCCACATACAAGGCACAAATACCGTCACACCATGACCAAAGCACATAATACCACCCCATAGGGATCAAATGCTACCACATACAAGGAATAAATACTGCCACATCATGAGACCACATATTACCACCACATAGTGACTGAATAATACCACATACAAGGGACAAATACCGTCATATCATGACCAAAGCACTTAATGCCCCCACAGTGACAAATAATACTAAATAAAATGTAAAAAAGCTCTATATTGGGTCAGTCTACAGGTAATACAGTGATCACCAGTGACATTATACACAGGAGTTTTGTATATAGTTTCAGTGTACAGGTAATGCAATGATCACCATTGACATTATACACAGGAACTCTGTATATAGTGTCAGTGTGTGTGTATAGGTAATACATGTAGCTTCTCCCCCCACGTTATGTTTAGCTTCTCCTCCCCATCCATCCATGTACCTTCTCTCTCTATCCCCCCATCTATCCATGTACCTTCTCCCCCATCCACCAAAGCATCCATGTACCTTCTACCCCATCCATCCATCTTCTCCCCCCTTTTTCATGTCAACTCCCCCCCTTCTCCATCAAACCCATTCTCACCCTTGTCCATGCTGCGCCCCCATCCATCCATTCTGTTCTCTCCCCTTTTCCATGCCGCCCCCCCACTCATCCATCCCATTCTGCCCCCTCTTCCAGGCCGCTCCATCCATCTATCCCATTCTGCCCACTCTTCTAGGCCGCCCCATTCGTCCATCCCACTCTGTCCCCCCCCCCCCCCCAAGGCTGTTATCTTCAGCTGTAACAGCGCCTTACCTGACTGCACACTACTGATCCCGGCAGCTTCTTCCTCTGCGGCTCCCGGTCTCCCGCTTGCCGGCACCAGGTACCGGGCACCAGGGAGCTTCTTCCTCTGCAGCTCCTAGTCCCCTGCTCACTGGCACCTGGCAGCTTCTTCCTCTGTGGCTCCCGGTCTCCAGCACCAGGTACCCAGCACCCAGCAGCTTCTTCCTCTGTGACTCACGGGCACCGTGCACCCGCAGCTTCTTTCTCTGTATCTCCCGGTCTCCGGCACCAGGTACTCGGAAGCTTCTTCCTCTGTGGCTCCCGATCTCTGGGACCTGGCAGCTTCTTCCTATGCGGCTCCCGGCACCCGGCATCTTCTTCCTCTGTGGCTCCCAGTCTCTGGCACCTTCTTCCTCTGTGGCTCCCAATCTCTGGCACCAGGGACCTGGCAGCTTCTTCCTCTGAGGCTCCCGGTCTCCAGCACCAGGTACCCTACAGCTTCTTCCTCTGCGGCTCCCAGTCTCTGGCACACAGCGGCATCCAGCAGCACCAGGTATCCGACACTGCCAGGCACTCGGCAGCACCAGGCACCCAGCACTACCAGGCACCACCAGGGGCCCGGCAGCACCAGTCACCCAGGCCCTGTCAGTACCAGACACCACCAAGCACCCAGGCAGCACCAAGCACCCAGTGGCCCGTACCACCAGGCACCCAGGGCCCCGGCAGCACCAGGCACCTGCACCACCAGGGGCCCACCCAACAGGCACCCAGGGACCCGGCACCACCAGGCATCCAGGGGCCCGCACCACCAGGCACCTGGCAGCACCAGACACCACCAAGCACCTGGCAGCGCTAGGCACCCAGTGGCCCATACCACCAGGCACCCAGGGCCCTGGCAGCACCAGGCACCACCAGGCACCCAGGGGCCTGCCCAATAGGGGCCCGGCAGCACCAGGCACCACCAAGCACCCAGGGGCCCAGCAGCACCAGGGGCCTGCACCACCAGGCACCCAGGGGCCTGCACTACTAGGCACCCAGGGTCCCAGCAGCACCAGACACCACCAAGCACCCAGTGGCCCATACCACCAGGCACCCAGGGCCCTGGCAGCACCTGCACCACCAGGGGCCCAGGGTTCTGCCCAACAAGCACCCAGGGCTCAGCAGCACCAGGCACCTACCAGGCACACAGGGGCCCGGCAGCACCTAGGGGCCTGTACCACCAGGCCCCCAGGGGCATGGCAGCACCAGGCATCACCATTCACCCAGGGGCCCGCACCAACAGGCACCCAGTGGCCTGGCAGCACCAGGCACCACCAAGCACCCAGGGGCCTGGCAGCGTCAGGCACCCAGGGGCTACACCACATGCACCAAGGGGCCCAGCAGCACCAGGCACGACCAAGCACCCAGGGTCCCGGCAGCACCAGGCACCCAGGGGCCTGGCAGTCCCAGGCACCCAGGGGCCCAGCAGCCCCAGGGGCCCGCTGCTAACCACTACAGGACTACTAGCGAGCAGCAGCACAGATGGGATGGTGGAGCACTGTCTGGGACCCTTGGCCCCAGGCTAGTGTCTGAGGAGCCCATCTCTTCAGTCACCAGCACCCCAAATCCCTCCCCCGTGCTCACCCCCCCAGCCTGGGGTGACGCCAGGTCCGTCCTCTGCAGTGCGCCGATATGATTAGCGATATTACAGGACGGGGGCCCTCACCTCTTCATACAGGACCCAGGGGGGGGTAGGAAACAGGGCTTGTGGGTGTGACCGTCAAGTCTCGGGGCCCCCGGGGGATTCTCATGATCTTCCAGTGGGCCAGTACGGCCCTGATGGGAAGAAATGAGTAGCAATGGAAGCGTGACTGTGCATCCTTATCTCATGTCTCAGGGGACTCCCAGGACACTGTCTGTCAAGTTAGTCTGTCAAGAGTCGCGGGTAGTCAGGTGTTTCTTTAAACGTTATCCAACCTGCCTATGTCTGAGTATATTTGGATATCTGGTTGTCGGTGTGGGCGGATAGCCTTTCCATTCTACAAAGAAGGTCCATCTCTCTCACCCAGTCTGTCAGGGATGGTGGGGACTGAGATCTCCACCTTCTAGGGATAATCGTCCGCACTGTCATAAGGCAGTTCCTGAGAAGGTCCAATTTGAGTACTTTAAACGTGCCTGGGATCATGGACAGGAGGCCTATCTGGGGTATGCATGGTATGTATTCTCCCATAACGTGACTGTAAACGATGAACACTCTGCCACAACTGGAGGACCCGTGAACAATGCCACCAGATGTGCAGGAAGGGGCCCAATTCCGTCTCACATCTCCAACACTGATTAGATACAGAGGGAAAGAGCCTATGTAAACTTTGAGGACAACGATACCAGCGTGAGATAATTTTTTAATTAGTCTCTTGACTCTTGCATGCCATCGCTAGTTTATGAGTACAGAGGAAAGTCTTGTTTCAATCCTGAGTTTGCGAACTCCAAGCCCAGATCTTTCTCCCATTCGCTCACAAACCACAATGTTCTAACATCACCTTGGGACACCAGAATATTGTAGATGCTAGAGAGCACATGTCAAGGGGCCGGATCCTGCAGAAGTAACGACTCAAAGTCTGTTTCCTTACATATGAGGATAGAGGGGGGTGAGGTGGATGAAACAAAGGATCTAAGCTGCAGGTACTGGAACCATGGGATCGCACTAGAAGGGTACAGCGAATAAAGCTCCAACCATGTCGGTAGGGTTGGGCCACCCATCAAAGTCTGGGCGAGTCTCACTTTGAGGTCCGAAGTCCAAACAAGGAACCGGGAAATTCTCACCGCTAGTGGAAGGTCTGGGTTATCAAACAAAGGAGGCATAGGACCCCAACATCTGAATAATTACCTTATCCCACAGCCGTAAGATGTCCTGTCAGTACCGAAGCGAATATCCCGTCCGGATGATTGTTCTTATTAATCCAAGGCAATGTTGTCAATGACCAACCGACCAGACATTCCTCTAAGGCAACCCACTGTCATGACTCCACACTGTGAAACCAATCAACGATCCTCACAAGAGATGAGGCCATGTGGTATAGTTGGAAATTAGGCAGGCCCGTGCCTCTAAACCCCTTTGGTCTAGTCAGTAGCTCGTAAGCAATACGTGATCTAGAAGAACCCTAGACAAATCTTCGACACAGTCTCTTCAAACTCTTGAAGAAGGTCCCGGGGAGAGTGATGGGAGAGTCTGGAAGAGGTATAAAAGTTTTGGGAGGATATCCATCTTCAGAACGTTTATCCTCCTGAACCAAGACAGTCCACGTGATGTATAGCTACTCAGGTCATTCTGAATTTTCTGTAAGACCGATGTGTAGTGCAGGGAAAAATGTTGGGAGAAATCTGCAGAGAACCGCATACCAAGATATGCGAGGGAGAAGGAACACCACTTGAATGGGAAGGCATCCCTGAGTCTCCTCTAACTGTCCTGTGGAATACCAATGTCTAGGATCTCAGATTTAGTAAGATTCACTTTAAAATTACTTAGGCCGGCTTCACACCACGGTTTAATCTGATCCGGGGCTGTCCTGTGTAAACCGGACAGCCCCGCACCGAATTTTGGCCCCATAGTATCCTATGGGGCTGGATGGAGTCGGATGACAGCTATCTGCCATCCGGTTTCCATGTGTCCAGGAGAATCTGGGAGGAATCAGATTTTTCTCCCGGACACAAAATCGGAGCAGGCAGTATTTTTGTGTCCAGGGGAAAATAGCTGATCCTCCCGGATTCTCTCCTGGATCCTCCTGGTCCGGTGCAATCTGGCGCCCCCTAACATGGGGGTCTATGGCACCAGAGCGGCATTCCGGGAGCCAGACGCCAGGTGCTGAAGCTCAGAGCCATGGAGCTGTCCCCTGCTGAAAGTTCAGGATCGCAGTTTGCTCCCCGCAAGCCGTGGTCCTGAATTATCAGCAGCTGCAGCTGCAATTGAGCCTTCCGGCTGCACACCGCACCGGAGGGCATATTTGACCCTCCGGTTCTTTGTCCAGATCCGGTCCGGGGCTGTCAGGTTCACCCCTGACAGCCCCGGATCGGATCTGGCCGTGGTGTGAATCCAGCCTTAGTCTTCCATAGGTCTTAAATTCTTTGAGGATCGAGGGAAGGGAGATCTCAGGGTTAGAGACATATACCAATAAATCGTCAACATATAACGCCAACTTGTATTGTCTCTTGCATCCACCAATCCCCTGCACATCTGAGTTATTGCGTAGTGCTACTGCAAGGTGTTTCATGACCAGGGCACACAAAAGAGGAGAGGGGGAGCACCATTGCCTGGTCCCATTTCAAATAAAGAAGAAATCTGAGAGTATACCATTACAGCACACCCTGGCAGAGGGGTCCGAATACAGCGCCTTTATCTTATTAATGAAAAAGTAAGGGTCCCAGGCGGATCTGCTCGAGCGGCCGCCGCAGAAAGAACCAATCGACTCTGTCAAATGCCTTTTTCACGTCGCCCGACAGGACACAGGTCAGGACCTTCAATTTGTGAATAAGGGAGATCAACATTACCGATTTAGGGGTGTTATCGCGAGTCAGGTGGTGTAAGAGTCAGGAATATGGAGGCATGATCTGATCACATCATTGAGACAATATCAGCCATGGGTTGCCATTCAAGCAGCTGGTGCTGTATGAAAAAGTGGTCAATGCGGCTTTAGGAGGAGTGGACCGCAGAGAAATGTGAAAAATAATTCATGGTCAGATGCAGAATACGCCAAATATTGACTAGTCTAGATTGGAACAACTCCTGTTTGAGGGAACCTAGTTGTTTGAAATGCCAGACTTACCCACCGAGGTGTCCATAGCTCTTTTCATAACCAAATTGAAGTCTGTTATGAACCGATGACTCAGGAGTAACATTCAGATTCCATAGAAGTCATTGGTGACTGTACTGACCGCAATCCCTGACTACAGACCGCAACTAGAAGTAGCTGTGGGATGTAACGAACCAGGCCTAGACACCTCTGCACAGTCGGAGAACTAACTGCTCCTAAAAGTGGATGTAGGAAAAGCTATCTTGCCTCAGAGCAGAACAAAACAATAGCAAGCCCCCACAGATATTAACTGGGAAACAAGAGAAGGAAAAACAAACACAGGCAGAGTAAAAGGTTTTGCAAAAGAGGCCAAAGTAGCTATATAGGAAAGACAGGATAGAATACTATTGCGGTCAGTATTAAACACTATCAAAAAACCGCCAACAGCAGATAGTGCAAAAATGACCCTGAGTCACTAAGACTCGGCGCCCTCTATATCTGCAGACTTCTATAAATCAAATGCCAGCAGAACTGGAAATAACATAATAGTGAATGGTAAAATTCCTAGGAAGAAAACTTCCTATCTGAGAGCAGATAAACAAATATACAGACTAAATAGCAAGCCCATAACTCAGAGTAAGACAAAACATAAGCAGAACCTTAAGCACACAAAAGTGTGCCACAAAATATCAAAAGAGCATCCACTTAGCTTGCAAAGAATTCCACAGAGTAGAAGAAACCAGAGAGATGTAAACTCCTCCAGGAACCAGACAACTGGCAAGGATTGATCCACTTCAAACCATTATATTCTCCAAGAACCAAATTGCCAATCATCATCATCATCACCTGTGAAGCCCACACAGTCAGCTGCATCACCAGCAACAACCACCGGAGGGAGCTCTGTTATGAACCGGCAACTTAGTAGTAACATGTGGTGTTCACAGGAGAGGTTGGACACTAATACTGGTCACGGAATCCTGACTAACCCCCGCAACTAGAAGTAGCCATGGAACGCACTATGATGCCCTATAGCTCCTCAGCACAGCCGGAGGACTAATTAAACCTAAAGACGGAAACAGGAAATACCTGACTACCGCAGAGCAGACCCCAAAGGAATAGCCAGCCCCCCACAAATACTGACGGTTAGTGGAGATGAAAAACAATACAAAGGCAGAAAATAGACACAAGCAAAGAGAGGCCCAACTATAACTAAATAGAGAAAGGACAGGACAGATTACTTCCGCGACCAGCAGCAAAACCCTATCAAAAAGCCAACTGCTGGATATGCAAAACATCTGAGCCCACACGGACTCGCCTCCCACTAAACTAGCAAGACTCCTGTGAACAATTCCAAAGTCATTAAAACTGACACTAAACAAAACTCGGAACTACAGACAGGTAATTGAATGGTTAATGGACTAGGGAGAAATTCCTCCCTAACTGAATGCAGGGAAAAAACAACACTTATACAGACAAGATAACGAATCCTACACTCAGAGCAGAAACATGAGTAATTCAGATACAAAAGGCACATTACTAATGAGCCACAGATTTGCAGAAAAACAACCACTTATCTGTAAGGGTACCTTTACGTGCCGCAACCGCGGCGAGGAATCTGTCCGGCAATATGTCGCCCTGGCACCATCGCCGTCAAATTGCCTCCCAATTGTGGCGTGTAATTTGGGAATTTGGCGGCGATAAGAAACATGTCGCCTGGTTCCGATTACAGAGCACTGCTCCAAAATCAGAGGCAATCATGTAGGCGAGATTCCCGGCTTTTGGCGTGTGAACGGGTGATAGTGATGGAATCTGCGTCGCCTATTGATCTCCTGTAGGCGTGTCACAGCGTGCTGGACTCCGTGCCCCGTCAGCGATGATTGGTGGTGGCTACTGTGTTTCCATTGGCTGTCACTTCACAGGGCACCATATTTGAAGAGCTGTCACTTCAGCACCACACACATCTTCACTGACACAACTATCCACTACACCAGTCCAATTACACGCGCATTCAATAGCGCAAGCTATGTCATCCACGTGTATTCCTCTGCACTGTGAAGAGTATAGTGGCACATGGCACCTCAGATTTGTCCATGGGTGGCATGGGCCACGCACTACAATCACCCTACACATTGTGAATTAGGTGACGCAGATGGGTACATTGTACAGCTCCGACTCCGCTGGCGTGGCTGGCGTCAGTGTGCGTGGTGATGTCATGATGTGTCTGCTCCTTACTCCCTGCCTGCCAGGTGCCTGCCCCTCCCCTGCACATAGGACAACAGTCATGGCCACCGCACAGCGTGCAGCCACATGGGGTCTTGCAGAGCTCATGGTTCTGATTGACCTGTGTGACCGCCATGACTACTGATGTCAGAAGCATCACCGTCACCCACGGCTGCGCAAGCACAGCATACTGAGGAGGATCCAGTGGGCCCTGCTCCAGAAACTGGGGCTGGAGAGGACCTGCAAGCAGATCCAGAAGAAAGTTGCTGACCTCAAGCACAAGTCCCCAGGACGCATTGTAGAGATTCGTGCCCGGATTGCCAGGCTGCGTGGTGAGTATGCAACAATGCCAAACACACACATGGCAAGCTAAATACTACAAACACTACACAAACATTATGTGGTATTGTGCCATGGCACATAATGTGCCCTAACCCACCATGTGGATCTGTCACCAATGTGCATCTGCATGTTGGTCACACTGCAACATGAAGGTGTCCAAAACACTCTTTTGTCACCCAAATAATGACTGCTATAGTGGTACTTGACCTGTGTGTTTGCAAAAATAGTAGTGTCCTGTCCGCAAAGGTCACAACAACATATTAATGCCATTTGGAACACCCACATGACACCTTGCAGCACATAGGGTTGTGCCCGACCATAACCTTTTACTGTACCGTTCACGCCATCATGACATTCATACACACACACTAGGTGTTTTACCTATGTTGTGGACCTTGGCTTAAATCCATCTGTGATCATGTTTGACATTACAGATGAGGACGACTCCGCATCTGTGGAGGCCTTCCCTGGAGGGCCCAGCCAGTCCCTCTCCACCAGGGACTTCAGCTGCAGTGGACTCGGAGGGCACAGCCAGTCCCTCAACACCAGGCCCACAAGCCTTGCCTACAGGCAGCCCTGAACCCCTGGGAGCACCAAGCCCCATCCTGTGGCCACACACACTGAGCCCAGGAGCAAGTCCCCCCCAGCATCTCCAGCTCCTGCCCGAGCTCTGGTGTGATGTGATCCCCACACACCCTCACCTTGAGCCTGCTGGTGCTGTGTATGGTGGAAAGTGTCTGCTAAGGCCTACAAGCTTGCTAATGTACTTACTGTTGTGTGCTCCAGACACCAGAATGTGAGTCGTGATGTTTTTTTTGTTTTTTTTTCCTGAAGGAGAACGAGCTCGTTCTGCATGCTGGGCTGTCAGCCCTTCCCCATCTCCTCCAGATGGCACCCGGGATGGTGATGTGGCTGCGTACATATAATCAGTAACAATGCCCTCAAACACCCACCCACACCTACACAGGTAACTCACTAATGTCCTTCTTTCCCATACAGGTGTACCAACCATCGAGGAGCTGCTGCTGGCTCACCAGGAGGCAAAGATGCACATGGAGAAGGCACACCAAGAAGGGCAACAACACCTTGCCCACTTGGGTGCCATGATTTACGCCCTCCAGGCAGCCCAGTCCGCCAGGGCCCCTACTCCATCCACTTTTCCCCCCCAATAATGTGACCATAGTCACCTACTAATTGTTGTCCATGTTGGACCCTTGTTGTTTTCCCTGTTGCCATGTTGGCACCTTAGTTTGTTAGGCCACGTTGCCTCTTTTCTTATAGTGTCCCACATTGGGAAAGTGGGTAGTGTGTATTGGCTACTCCTAAGCTGACAAAGGCTGTTTGATTGTGTTGGCAATGTATTTTAAAATTTAAAGGTTAGAATAAAATTGTGGTCAGCTACATCCTGTGTCATCCCTTGTTGCAACACACACAGGGTAACGTTCGTGAGGTTACATTTGACCAACAACACTGGGCCACAGTTTTTCAAGAGGTATATGGACCATTACAACCGCCATGCACCCCTATATGACGTCAATATCTACTATATGACACCCAAAGTACACACACACACAAACATACTGGTGAACATGGACAGAGTTGTGGGTAAATTACATTTTTTAATTGTTTTGGGGGGTATTTTTTTAAACTGATGTCAAAAAAAAGGGGCCAAGCTGGCCATCAACCAAGTCTCTAGGCCAAGCTTGTGCATTGGCTAGTAGCGCTCGTCTGCTTCCTCCTCCTCTGCTGGCTCAGACAATGGGTCCCCCCCTCATCCTCATACACCCAACGTCTGTGGGACGGGCCAGCTCTGGTGGTCTGTCTTCGGGGGGAGGTGGAGTAACATGATTTTGCCTACTCCTCACCATGCGCCTTGCGGGTGCAGTGGGCCCTGGGGTGGTCTTGCGGGGTAAGGACTAAGATGCCCCCCATCGCAGAGACCCATCAACGCCCGCATCCAAAAAATGGCCCTCTCCGCGATGTTCCGTTGCTCTGGCTTCATGCGGGTCAGCATCTCACTGGCGACGTACCCAATCCCAGTTCCGGGGGTCCTCTCACGATCTAAGAGGACCCGTTTTACCCAGGTACCCAGCTCTGTGTTTGGTGGGGCAGGTGGTCTTCTTCTTCGGATTCCAGAGCTGGGCCCGACCCCCCACCACTGGTCTCAGATGTTGAGGGGAGAGCCTCGCCAGCTGCTGGCTCCTCATCACTGGAGCCAGGCTCCCGGAGGGCCTGAAAAATAAACAAAAACAAAAAAAACATCAGCCACATGCTGCTATGTAATTTAAGCTACTACCACAACCAAACACCCAACACAACATAGAGCCAATCTGACCAAGGCTAACACCAAAAGCGACAGGAGCAGAGTTTGGAAACCAAAAGAACAAAGAAGTAGACCAGTGCAGTATACTCACCTGAGGCTCCACATTGATATGGCAAGTGCCCACAAATAACACAACACAATCTGTGATACCAGCCACCACAAAACAGAGAGAAAAGAACAGTGAACAAGATTTGTGAAGGAAAAGCACAATGGCGACTTGCACATGTGCTGCAAACCCCACATCAGTGGAAAGAACAAGCTGGGTACATAGATCACACAAGCACAATTACCCACCTCCTGCGACAGGGCAGGATCTTGGGCTGCGCCCACAGCTGGGTGCTGCCGGCGCCTGCTGCACCATGTTCCCCGAGGACCCTTCTGGCCCAGGGTGAAGCTGAGGAGGTCATAGTACCACAGACGTGGCCTAGGGACCTCTTCAGCTCCAGCCCCGGACCGGGCTTCAACCCACTTTTTGTGGGTCTTGGTGAACACGGTGCGCAGGCCTTTGATCTTATCTGCAACCATGGCCGCTATCCAGTTCTTCGTGGGTTGGAGCCGATTTCCCAGCTCCACCAGCGGCCTGTAGGCTGCAGCCCTCGCTGCCTGGTCATGATATTTCGGCAGCGACACCCGCCACAGGCATTCGTGTTCCTGGTACACGGTGAGGAGCTGTGTGACAAAATCGTGATATCTATCCATCTGAAAAACAAACATAGAATTGTGTCATGCAAACAAATACATGGCCATCACAGGTGCCACCCTACTCTGTGTGGCCACCCTATGTCCAGCAATACTAATTACATGTGTTCTGGTAGTCAGTTTAGCTATGCAGAATCATTATTGGCCTTAACATGTGTCCATACATGGGGTATGCAGGACATGCCTGGTGCTATATGTATTTTGTGCCACTGCAGGGAAATATGGCAAGGTCTTTATGTAACAAATGGCACACATGGCCTTACAAACTACATTAAAACACACACTCATGAGATACACACATATTTATGTATAACCATAGTGCTGTAGTACACATTGTCCTGCCAAAGTCTCCCAGAACATTATGTGTGCTACAGGACATAGAGTGTAGTTACGATGTGTACACATCGCTAAATACACTTCTACAGGAAGCTACATGAAGCTGTACATAAGGTGCCCAAACATCTGCAAACATATGGGTCTGCAGCACACAGAAACTAACGTACAGGAGTGCCCAATAGCATGTCCCCCCACTTACCATCTGTCCAACAGAGTTGTTGTGATGAGACACTACTAGCACAATGCACAATCATTGGTGGCACCTGCGTACACCCAGGCGGCTACGTCGATTACAAGACGCCGCTGCTGTCTGATTGGTTGGTTACCATATAAAAAGCGCTCATGACCGAGGTAAGCCATGCTTGCTGCCCAGAGTCATTAAGTAAGTACTGAAACATGAACTGTGACATGGCTGTGTTGCGTTTAGTGTAAAAAAATAGTAATGGCGGTCTGATTAAGAACGCTCTAAGGATCAAGCAGACATAAAAGATGTTTTAATAAATGGCAAACCTTTTATTAATTTCTTAGCTCCCCTTACAGCTCCACTTGCTTTGTGGAGCTGTGAGGGGAGCTAAGAAATTAATAAAAGGTTTGCCATTTATTAAAACATCTTTTATGTCTGCTTGATCCTTAGAGCGCTCCTAATCAGACTGCCATTACTATTTTTTTGCATGAAAACTACTCCCTTTGTGAGGGACTGGCGGCTGGAGCAGCTCAAGAACAGCACAAACGATCTGCCTTGAGGACCTGGCGTTTTCCTGGCAACCCACAACAAAGAGCGGTGCCGCAAATTCGGTTTCGCAGTCATGTGACCGGATAGGTCCTGTTCCGAGGACAAGGAGAGAGGAGAGCGGAGAGGCAGCGCACATACCACCGGCAGCAGAGGCTGGTAAGCCAGGTTGTGCACAACCCGATAAGGTGAGTGGCCACCTACCCACACCACTTAGACGTTTTTAATAAGATGATCCTACACATTTGTGCCTCTTTTCCTTTTTTGTTTTGCATGTGTTGCGTTTAGAGCACCTTATCATTACGTATTGTAATTGTGTAGTGTAGATCACGCCCAAGTGGTGGGGTATGTAGTTACTCTTGAATTTTTACTAAATTTTTTCTATGGTGTACTGGCACATGGATGCATGAGTGTTTTGTCAACCAAAACCCTATCCTCATTCACAAGCCATTTTGCCTTTGCCATACAGGATCATGTTTGAAGGATGCGTGTGTGTCTTTAGTTGCGGGGATCATCTGAATTGTGGCCACATAGTATTGTCGTTTACCACACACAATGGGACTTTTAAGGCCCAACTCAGATGTGGAGTGGGGCATGTGGCTTCTGCGAATGTGTGCCTCTGAAGATCTGGCGTGCAAAACACATCAGGGATGTCTCTTGGACATGATGAATATTCAATAGTCTGCTGCATGGCATGATATTTTGAGAATAACACACAAAGGCTGGGGTACGTGCATAATGTAATTGTATAGAGTTGGAAACAACCATGATTTGATTAATGTTACCTATCTCTTTGGCCATGTCTTGTGGTCAGACGTAAACATTATGGCCACATGTATGGCCTTATGCAGATGATGTGTTGCATTTGACAAGGGAGATGCATTGTACAGGAGGGCCAGGGGTGTAAAGTCACCAGGTTTGGTTTGTCAGCCAGTGCAATGTTGTGTTTGGGCCTTGAATGGTGCTCTATATGTATGTGTGTGGGCTGGTGATCACACTTGGGTAGGCTGTGGTAAAGTGGCCAGGAGATGTATAGGGAAGGAGGTGGTGTGTGTAGATGATTGTGATGTAGTGATGTTTCTTTTCCTCACATTTGCAGGGGCTGGTACGTGAGATGATCATGGACTCTGATGGAGATGCTATCATGGCTCTTGCCTTGGTGGAAGAAGAATTGTGGCTGGAGGATAGATATGAGAGGTTGCGGGCTCGCAGACCATGGCGTGTGTGGGCTCGGGATTGGCTTCTGCACTGGGACTCCCGGAGCCACATGCGGCTGGTTCGTGAGCTGGAGGATCGGAGTCCGCATGATTTCAGGAACTACCTCCATATGTCCGAGGTCTCTTTCACATTCCTGTTGGAACGCAAAAGGCCATTGATAGCCCAACAGGACACTGATGTGTCGAGCTGTGCCACCTGAGGAGCATTTGGCTGTAACTTTGCGGTTCCTGGCAACAGGTCGTTCAAGGACCGACCTGCAATACACTTGACGTGTATCACTGTCCCTGCTGAGCCGCCTGATCCCCGAGACGTGTGAGGCCATCTGGAGTAGTCTGCTGCCTTCCTATATGCAGTTTCCAACAACTCCCATTCAATGGATGGATGTTGCCAGAGGGTTTCAGGACCGCAGGCAATGTCCAAACTGTGGAGATGCATTTGATGGTAAGCACGTGAGGATCACTAAACCCCCAAACTCGGGGTCTTTGTATTACAATTACAAAGGATATTGTAGTGTGGTCCTCATGGCCCTGCTAGACGTGAACTATGAGTTCTTCTATGTGGATGTTGGAATGAACAGGCATATCTCAGAAGGGGGTGTGTTCGCACACTGCTTCTTGGCCCAAGACCTAAGGACAGGTGGGCTGAACTTGCCCTCAAATGATGAGACAACCCATCATCTCAACTTTGCGTTTGTAGGGGATGAAGCCTTCCCACTTCAGGCACACCTACTACGGCCATATCCCCAGAGGACGCTTACGTCTGAGCAGCGCATTTTCAATTACCGGCTATCCCGGGCCCGCCATGTGGTTGAAAATGCGTTTGGGATCATGGCCAATACATTCCGGGTTTTTCATACACATCTGCATATGAAACTGGAATCTATTGAAGTGGTAGTGCCTTCCTTGCTGTGTGCTGCATAACGTCCTGCGTCGTAGGGATTGGTCATCATACACGTCGGCAAGTTACGTGGATTCAGTGGACCCACAACAGGGGTGGTCCGTCCCGGGGATTGGCATGCTACCGACCATGGTTTGCACCACTCCAGCCGCTGAGCCAGGGTTGGACTCCGCAGGATGCCAGGAACAGCAGAGACGCATACTGCTCCTACTTTAATGGCCCTGGGGCAGTGGCCTGGCAGCACCAGCAGGTGTAGGGTGGCTGGTGTTGTGAGGCAGCAACATGATGAGTAGGGTGGAGTCACCAGGGTGGCTGCACCATGAGGATTGGGGTTGTGTTTTGGTATGTCAACATTAGTTAGTTAGTGTTTTTGTTTTTTTTACTTTGATATGTTTTTTGTTTTCCATTATTTCTTATCATGTTGCATTTGTTTGTGTGATGTGAACACGTGTTTTATTTTATTTTGTGTGTTGTTCTACTTTAATTTTTTTGTGCACAAAAATACAAACTAAAACAAAATTTAACAAAAAATAAACCTGTGTGTGTCGTTAGTTTTGGATACAGGACAGTTGCACATAGCTTTATGCTGTGCACAGAGCTATGTGATCTGTAAAATGGTTTTGATGGGTCCGTGAAACATTGTGTGGTAATATCCAGTACACAGGTCCAGCCCTTTGGGCCACACTGTATGGTGCAACTGTGTGTACATATCCATTATGATGTGTTGGGCCCACATGGGCACGTATCCACACACATTGAGCAAGCAATGGTGTTTGTGGGGGATGTAGGTACAGTCCTGTACACACGCAAACATGTGTACACACACATAGTTCAGTTGTGCCATGGCAGCTGTGCCATGGCATGGACCAATGTAGGCACATATGGGCATAGTGTTGTTTGTATGTTCCCAACATCAGCTACAGATGCACACATAGCAAGCCATTGTGTAGTGTACACTTGAGAGGCTCGAAAGTGTGTCGCAGCAGCCACTTTCAACGACACAAGCGTGTATTCATCACAAACTCAGAGACAATGGCGTCAGGTATTAGCCAGCCTTCCAGCGCAGGCTGACCAATCATGACGCTATTGCGTTGTCCAATGAACGTGTTTGGGGCGCGGTGTAAAACTACTTGGCACGACTTATGTTCTGGCCGCACTGAACATGTACGCCCACATTCCCTTGGGGATTGCGGCGTGTGAAGCGGCGAGGGGAGTCTACCGGATGTTTCCAGCTGTTGGTGTGGCGACTTCTGGGGCGACACGTCACCTTGGGTTGAGGGCGAAATTGCGGCACGTAAAAGCGCCATCGGCGATCTCAGGCGACCATAAAAACGTGCATACGCATGTTAGATCGCCTCCGATCGCCACCAAAAATTGCGGTGTGTAAAGGTACCCTAAGGGATTCAGCAAAAACCAGGAGAAGGCCGGAGAGAAGCCGTCACCTCATGAACAATTCACCACTGGCAAAGAGCCAGCCAAATCACCACACTTAAATATCCCAGTCCAGACTAACCCTCCAGTTATTATCAGATTCAGGTGATACATCTCTCACAGACAGAGTAGATGCATCACCAGTCTCAACCACACGAGAGAGCTCCAAACCAGAAATTCCATGCAAGGAATCCACAACAGAGCTCCAATGAATTCACAACAGAAGTCTCCACCAAGGATCACACTCCCCCATGAGAACTTGCCCAACTTCTTCAGGAATCGAACTCCCATCTCAACCTAACCCGTGTTTGGAAGGTAAAAGTTATCCAGTGTGAACATATGATTATCAATCGAGAGCTTTATGAACAGATATCTACCACCTTCATCCACCTCAACCCCATGAATTGTATGCACAATGGATCTGTGAATAGCAATGCTGACACCCTAAAGGTACCATTATACACAGAGATATCTGTGCAGACATTACTTGCAACTCACTGGTTGCAGTGAAATCATGGACACATTGTTCCATTTTGTTGCTGTGTACAAATGGAACAATGTGTGCATGATTTCACTGCAACCAGTGAGTTGCAAGCAATGTCTGCACAGATATCTCTGTGTGTAACAGTACCTTTAGTTATAGCCTCAGGATTGGAAGTAAGATGTAAAATAGCGGTTGGAGATGGGAGGGAAATTATGAGTTTTAAAGTGGATTTCCTGCAATAAAAGAACAAACAGCCATCTTGTGCATACAGTACAAGATCTGTGCTCTTTTTTGTGGTACATTAAATCCTCGTACATTCAAGAGGCTAGCTTTAATGGAGCCTTAGTAACAGTTATGTCAGAGAGACAACACCACGTCAACACTGGGTAGTCAGGGGAGAGAGACGAGGGTGGACAGGGTGAGGAGGATAAGTTAGTAAAAGGAAGAAAATCAGAACAGTGGAACAGAAAAAGGAGGAAGAAGAAAAGCTGAGAAACAGAAAGGGAAAGAAAAAAGAGGGAAACAGAAAAAGCATACTATTCAGTAGGCAAATTCCCAATCCTAAATTGGAGACACACACAGTTGGATAAAACTGAACCAGAAAGTTTATTCAACACACTTTTTAAACAAATAGCCCTAATGGGGAGAAAAATCAACAACAGAACAAGCATGACCACCCGGGGCAATCCCACCCATCAGCCAGACCCTATGATAACAATACACTATTAGGCTTTAAGCGCCAACCACAGGATCCCCCAAATAGTACTCATTCCCTCCCCAACCCCAACAAAAATATATACACTAAAGAAACTGCAATTGCCAGTGAACCCTATCTCTATGATTCGACAGGATCTAATACAAGACTAACAGGTATACAACACCGCTCATCCGTGGGCAGCATTAAATAAGAGAGGCAAGTTAGTAAAGGTTGCAAAGACTGTCCATCAAAATGGAGCAAAGCCATCCATTGGGTCTCAGTATGATTCACTGCTCAACTGGGCGTCGAGACCTCTGAGGCAAGTAGGGACAAACCTGACCATCACCATCCCATGGCGAGAAGGGAATTTGTGGCCAGTCAGGGAAAGCAATGTCCAGTAAGCCCAGACCATTGATGAAAGCTGGTACATCTTTCGGTTCACACAGAAGGAAGATCCCTTGCTGGTTCCAGACCTGGAACTGAAAAGGGAAACCCCAAGAGTAAGGGATTAGTGATGGGCGAGTCCTAAATTACTCGGAATCGCTTGACTCTAGCGAGTCCGAGCTCGTTGCGAGTCTAGCGAGTCCAATGTTAATGAATGGGGAAGCTAGTAATAGCGAGTAGTGTGCGATTTACAAATCACAGATGTGTCTCGGAAGCTTCAGCCTGAAGCAATCCTAGTTTTGTCAGAGACTCTGACAAAACTAGGATTGCCATTGATTTGCATTGGACACGTTTACTGTGCAAGTAATCGCTGGGAAACTCGCACAGTAAGGAGTCAGGCTGTCTGCTCTGTGCTGGCTGCCACAGCTCCAGGGTCCTAGAGCCCGCCTGCTGCCTGATGTAGCAGAGCTGAGATTGTTCTCAGTCTGCTCATCCCTGTGCATAGACATCTATATCTATGCAAAGGGATGTAGCAGAGAGGACATCGCGTTTTGGACTGCATCGGACGGAAGAGGATTTTTTTAATTAAAGATGGAGTCCCTAATGGCTTTTTTTTTTATTTCTAATAAAAAATTTTCTCTGTGTTGTGTTTTTTTTAAAACAATTTAATAGAAATTCATGGCGGTCATGTCTAATATTGGCGTGACCGCCATAAATTTCGGGCTTAGGGCCAGCTGATAATACAAAGCTGGCCCTAACCTCTTTATTACCCAGCGTGCCACCGCCACCAGGGCTGCTGGAAGAGCGGGGTTCAGCGCCAGAGGATGGCGCTTCAATGAACGTGCCATCTTCTGGGTGGCTGCGGGCTGCAATTTGCAGGGGGGTGCCCAGAAAGCTTGGGCATCCCTGCGCTGCGGATTCCAGCCCCCAGCTGCTTAGCTGTACCTGGCTAGACATAGAAATTGCGCGGAGCCCCACGCATTTTTTTTTTATTATTTCATGAAATTCATGAAATAATTAAAAATAAGGGCTCCCCTATATTCTTGTGTCTGGCCAGGTACAAATAGGCACCTGGGGGTTGGGGGCAGCCCGTCGCTGCCTGCTGGATCCGGCTGGTTCCAGAAATACAGCGAAGCCCATGTAATTTTTTTTCTGAAAAATCAATAAAACAATCCTAAAAAAGGGACTGCATCTTTGTTAACCCCTCGCCCATGGTCCAGGGGTTAATAAAGATGCAGTCCCTTTTATTTACATTGTTTTATGGATTTGTCAGAAAAAAATTTCACGTGGGCTTCGCCGTATTTCTGGAACCAGCCGGATCCAGCAGGCAGCGACGGGCTGCCCCCAACCCCCAGGTGCCTATTTGTACCTGGCCGGACACAAGAATATAGGGGAGCCCTTTTTTTAATTATTTCATGAATTTCATGATAATTTAAAAAAAAATGCGTGGGGCTCCGCGCAATTTTTATGTCTAGCCAGGTACAGCTAAGCAGCTGGGGGCTGGAATCCGCAGCGCAGGGATGCCGAAGCTTTCTGGGCACCCCCGCTCCAAATTGCAGCCCACAGCCGCCCCAGAAGATGGTGCGTTCATTGAAGCGCCATCCTCTGGCGCTGAACCCCGCTCTTCCAGCGGCCCTGGTGGCGGTGGCACGCTGGGTAATAAAGGGGTTAATACCAGCTTTGTTATACAAGCTGGTATTAAGCCCGAGATTCTTAATGTCAGGCCACGTTTGACCCAGCCACTAAGAATCTCCAATAAAGGGTTAAAAAAACACAACACAGAGAAATTTTTTTATTAGAAATAAAAAAAAAAGCCATTAGGGACTCCATCTTTAATTAAAAAAATCCTCTTCCGTCCAACGTAGTCCAAAACGCGATGTCCTCTCTGCTACATCCCCTGTGCATAGATATAGATGTCTATGCACAGGGAATGAGCAGACTGAGAACAATCGCAGCTCTGCTACATCATCTCTGTGAGCAGGCAGGCTCTAGGACCCTGGAGCTGCGGCAGCCTGCACAGAGCAGACAGCCGGACTCAGCTCGCAAAGTAACAGCAGTTACTTTGCGAGTTTCCCTGCGATTACTTGCACAGTAATGAGACCAATGCAAGTCAATGGCAATCCTAGTTTTGTCAGAGTCTCTGACAAAACTAGGATTGCCATTGATTTGCATTGGACTCGTTGCTGTGCGAGTAATCGCTGGGAAACTCGCAAAGTACCGAGTCCTGCGAGTCCCTTACTACTCGCCGAGTAACGAGTCCTAGTGAGTAGATTCGCCCATCCCTATAAGGGATATCTCTCTCCCTAAAAGCATCCAGGACCGGTCGAAGTGCCCGTCTTTTAGCAAGAGTCGCTCTAGACAGGTCTGCCATGAGATGTATCTTAGCCCCGTCAAAGTCAATAGGGCCCTTAAGACGTGCCTGTCTCATGATCTCATCTTTCAGGTGATACTGATGTAGGTGACAGATCACGTCCCGTGGTTTATTGACGTCAGTCAGTTTGAGGCGAAGCGCCCCATGGGCTCTATTAAATATTATGACTGTGTCCGGCAGCCTGTCTAGAATTGTGTTGAACAGGCCCTGAAGAGTTGGGGCCAGATTCACAAGACCTGTAGCCTCTGGCAGACCCCAGACCCGGACATTGATCCACCAGTCCCTGTTTTCAGAATCTTCCATCAAATAAAACAAGTGGGCAAGCTGCTCTGAATGTTGATCTAAAGTCTCTTGAAAGTCCTTTTGAGTCTCGATCTAAGAGGTACTGGAAGCCTCAAGTACAGATACACGCTCCGTAACCTGAGCCACAAAATCTTAGGCCCTGTATTTCAGCCTGGCATAATAATTCTAGACGATAAATATAGCCTTCCATATCTGCCTTAGTGGGTATGTTGCTCATGCGGGTCTGTAGGTCTTTTATCTCTTCCAACATCATGCATGGTGACTGGGTATGGGGTCTTACCGACTGTGCAGATGTGGTTGTAATGGGTTAAGGTGCCTGTCCATCTATGGTAAGGGAGATGACATAGTTAGTGGGAACTTGATCAATTGAAGGCAAAGCTCCAGTCCCCTGTGCCTGGGATGACACAATATTAGTAGCTTCAGTCATGAATATTTGAATGCTCTGTTCCCTACTTAATAACGAATGAATAACCCCAAAGGTAAGGATAAAACTAACATGCTTTATTTAGACAAATATACAAGCACACCTCAAAATCAAAGTGACCTTACCTACACCAATAAATATTATTAAAAAAATCAATTAAAATGCAGACTCAGGATTTCATTCTACCACTGGGGCTCTACACTAGATTATTTCCCTGCCTACCAGCAGAGTTTGATTGCACCCTGATTTTTGCTGGTGTCTCCGCTCACCGGAGGCTTATCCTGTACTAACTAAAAGAATGTATGCCCTAAGATAGCGCTCACAATGTTAATTTTCATCCTCTAATTGGGGATGAAGTTCATGCCACTACATACTATTGTTAAAACAGTCATGAATGTCTACACACCAACAGCAAAACTAAGCACAGTTAGAAACATCAAGGTCTGACGGTTCTTGTCATATAAGCATCCTGAGCACAGTCCTGTACCAGCCAGTCCGTCAGACTTATCTTTTTGTGCTTCAGAATATGAGATGGTGCAGTATCCTGTTCATCACACTCAGCCTCGACGCGTTTCTCCCTTAACGGTATTTCCGTGGTACGGGTTCTTCAGGAGGCACAACAAATGGATGCAAGGAACTGATATATGAATGTATAATCATTAGTCACTCAAGACTCCTCATCAAGACAGATACTATGGAAGACTTTCTTGTTATTCATATCAGTATTTCGGGAAGGTTGCAGCCAATAAGCAATCATAAATGAATCCTTCAACATTCCACATAAGATACACAAGATTTTTTACCCCAGGTATTCAAAATGGGCTAAGAAGATCATTCTGCTTAGGAATGTTAAAGAAACCTTCAAACCAATGACCAGGTGGAACAAATGAGGCTTCCACTTCTAATACGGATAGATTTACCAATGGGTCCACAACACTCCCCTGTAGTTAAAGCTGCACCTATGTCACTTTGGTTTTGAGGTGTGCTTGTATATTTGTCTAAATAAAGCTTGTTAATTTTATCCTTACCTTTGGGGTTATTCATTCATTATTAATGAACTACTTCCCCATATACAGAAAATCCTTTATACGTATAAAATATTGCTCTGTTCCCTACTCCCTAATGCTCCCTGTCTGGCTGGAGACAAGGACGGTTTCCTAGGTTTAGGTCGCATGGTGGGCATTAGAGCACAGTAGTCCCTTTATACAGAGAGTAAACAGCTGAGATACAATAATTGGGTCAGGCTCTGACTAAGCAAGTGTGAGTGTGGAAGGTCTCTCCCAGTCAGGGTCACCAATCTCTTGTACCCAAAAACAAAGCTCACATAAAGCAATATATAGGCAGCAGTACAGGTCCTATGTGGGCCAAAGTCACTTGGATAACACAGGAAGCAGCACTTATCTGAGGTCCTTTAGGTCTGTGGAGTGGATCCCAGGGACAGCCAGCAGGAATCCTGATGTACATTGTGCAGCTGCCAGGGGGCCTCAGGTCTTCAATGTGCCTTTCCTTGAGCATCCTTCCACCTTTATTGAGGTGCAGAAGATACCGAGAGGGAGGAATGAAGCACCGGTCTCAACCTCAGAGGGACCAGCTCATAGAGATCACGCGTTCACCACAGCAGTGGCGGGAAACAGCTTTGACAGATGCCCAGGCACAGGAGGGAGAAGGAGCCTCACTACAGTGCAGCCACCATTTTAGCTTAGACCCCGCTCTGGATAAGTCCTAGACTTAAAGTTGCAGTACGGCCTGTACCGATTAAAAAACCGGCTGCGGAGGTGCTCCAGTGTCCCGGTGCCTCGTGCTCACTGCTCAGCACTCTAGCCAGCTATGAGCGCTGTAGGGCCGGTCTCCAGGCGGGAAAGCCCCCGGTGTCTGCGGAGCTCTAAGAGGTGCATCCGCATGGCTCCATTGCTAAGCCACTCCCCCTTAGTCTGCTTTCTTTTTGATACTTTCTGGTATTTGGCTTTGACATAAACATTGATATACTTGGGTGCAGATTGCATGCATTTTTGACATATTTCCGCTGCAGAAATGCATTAAAAATGCATGTGTGTTTTTCACCTGATGATTTTTTGCGTTTAATGCAAGTCTATGGGGAACGTCTGTGCAGAAAACTGCATACCCGCAAGAAAAATTGTCATACTGCGGATTTGAAACATGCATCACAATTGACTTACGCTGTAGAAAAAAGAAGCACAATGGGCTTTCTATAAATTCCATTCACTGTGTTGAAACTGTAAGATTCTGCGTTTTTGATGCACCCAAAAATCCGGAAAAACACACCAAAAACTAATCGTGGGAATATAGCCATGCAAATGAGGGTAAGTGCTGTGGGCATCATCAGAGCACATCTCAAGTCTCTTCCACCTTTGTCTTCTTGACGTCACAGCTAATGAGCTCTCAGTTAAGTAGAAGAATGTGGGCTTTAGTGGGGAATCGAGCCCCATAGACTTCAGAGGATTGACCGGTCTCATCAATATTGATTGGGTCAGCTGACTTGGTTCTAATTTAAGGATGCATAACCAGTGGCCTAGGGGCCACATGGGATCTGTGATACCCTTTTATGTGGACTTTAATCACCTGCACATTGTGTGGTTACATTTATTTATGTTATTGATAAGACCTGTGATGCGTTGCACTGTATGAATGGGTTATTATGAATGGTTTAATGTGTGGTCATTTCTGGCCAGCCATAGTTTGACAGAATGACTCCTATAGCACACAAAGGAGTAGATGAGGTGAAGAAGTGGTCATACATGACTTCTCTAATATTCAGTCCAGTTTTTGAAGGAAGAGTAGCTCTTGACTATTTCTGCATGCCGGCATTTTCTACAATATGAGAACTGAATGCATGGTCTCTTTCTTTTTGGACAGTAAACCCATGAGGATAACTCTAATTTCCTGATAGGTGGCATCCCTATAATTAGAATACGCACTTATTAGAAATTTATGGCACCTACTTTAAATTTGCAGTAAATGTCTCAGGAGGAAATACTTTGATAATATTGCAGCTCATGAAGTTAGTTTGATAACAAAGTGGCCCTCTGACCCAAAATGGTTGTGCATCATGTTCATGTTCATGTCCAAAATGGTTGTGCATCATGGTTGTGTATAATGTATATAGGTCCTTTACTGTGAGACACAGAATTGTGACTGAGGGCACGGTGAGACCACCATCAGTTTATAAGAAACATGATTACAAATAGTTATAAATATTTACAGAACAGGGAAATCACTGTGGTTTGATAAATCACACAGCCATCCTTCTACATGAGCAGATACAACATACTACTATGCAGGAATCATAACGGCAATCAATTTTTTTTCTCATTACTTTTGAAAATCGTGGCCACATCACTAATTACAAAGCTGTATAGAGTAAGCTACATTAACGATGACAAGGACAATGCTTGAGTCACAAGAGAAATAGTTTCTTCTGCTTTGTTATTACACAGGTAGTTGATTCTATCAGCTAAAGCCGAGCAAGTAGGATTTGTTTTATGCATATTGAGCTGTGTTCTATTACATTGCAGGAGATTGCAGTCCCTCGAGTCTGTCGTGTTCACTGGTCACAATAAGTTTCAGCATCTAATACCGTGCCCATTATTTACAGAGTGTAGATGTGAGCAAGATAATGGAAAGCTACAAGATAGCAAGATAGAAATCCGATGTGGTTTTTTATTTTGAATATCATTCACTTGAAGCAAACATTGGTATTGGTTTGATGTGACTACAGGGTAAAGATAACAGTTCACTTAAAATTTATATACAGGAAAATTGGAGTAAACTCTGTACAGTAAAATATCCTGCTTACAATAAGCTGAAAATGAAAGAATCCAAGGTTTGGACTCAATCAACTTTGCTATTATACGTATTCCATTTCTTATGTTTCTATTCGTTTTGTAGAAAATCATCTTGGCTATCTCATCATACATAAATGTGACTTGCATCTATTTAGTTATGCAGATTCTTGTCATGTCACTGCATTGTTACAGTTTTGCTCCTAGTGTTTGAAAAATCTTTTTCTTCCTGTATACTACAACTTAACAAATTTGGTCTCTGCCAAGAAAATTGCCAAACTCCATCATGTGAGTGCCATGACAATTGGAGGAATACGAAATTAAGTCTTTCTATCCATTTAAAAGATAAGAGGTTAACATCAAGGCAAAATATTGGAGTCAACAAGATGGCTTATCACAAAGTCAATGCCACGCCAGTAACCTGCATGCGACTGCATGGCTATGCCCAGCCTCA
>JARQOC010000005.1:447639511-447754309 GCA_033576535.1 Allobates femoralis | reverse complement strand
CTATATGTCGTGAATTCACCGAATAGGTTACATAATTATCAGAGAAGAGAAAAAAAAACATATTTGGCCACTTACAAATATCCATTGCATTAAGCACAATGCTGTTTGCCACTCTAAGGGTATCTGCACATCTGACGTTTGTGCATCTCTGCAGAACGTCCAAAAACCGGTGTAGATTAGCAGAAACTGAGTTTTCTGTGCTCAGCAGAGTTCCTCGTTTTGTGCTCGTTTTTTGCTCGTTTTTTATAGCGTTTATACAGCGTTTTGTGGGCTGTTTTTCTGAGCGTTTTTAAAACTGAGTTTTTTGCTGCACTTGTAAGCTGGAAACCGCTGGAAAAACGACCAAAAGAAGTCCCTTGCTCTATCTTTGAAAACCGGTGGAAAACCGGTGGAAAAACTGAAAACGACCAGAAAAAAAACGTTCTAATGAAGACAGCGTTTTCTAAACTCCATTGAGTATCATGTTAATCCAGCCGGTGGCTAGGATTAACATAAATTAACATAAAACTGAGCGGAAAACGCTGACGGAAACCGGTAAAAAACAGCCCACAAAACGACTGATGTGCACATACCCTTAGGGGATAACCCATGTCTCCCAACACCGATGCTCAATCTCTTACAACCCTGGCATGGGGGCGATTATAGCATCTGTGTCCATCCATGCCACAAGGAGGAAACTGGTGGTATTACTGGACACGAGGTCACCCAGGGCGGCAGCCACTCCAGGCAAAGTGAAACATAGTGTCAGAGCACAGCCTATTAATGACACCCAGCTGTTAAACAAGGCAGGCTGTTCCGCACCCAAAAATATGCTCCACAAGTGACTGACGCCCCCTAGAGGGCCCAGCCTCAAAACTGCAGAAAGATAAAAACATGCTATAAACATTTTTTTGGGAAAAAAACGTGAGGAGTTAGTTTGATATTTTGGACCAAAATAGCGTAAGCTCGTAGCCTCCTTCACGGGCCCTCACGCCTACGAGTACCTAGCCATATGCTAAACCATATGTATAATCTAAATTGAGAATTCACCGAATAGGTTACATAATTATCGGAGAAGAGAAAAAAAAAACACATTTGGCCACTTACAAATATCCATTGCATTTAGCAGAATGCTGTTTGCCACTCTTAGGGGATAACCCACGTCTCCCAACACCGATGCTCAATCTCCTACAACCCTGGCATGGGGGCGATTGTAGCATCTGCGTCCATCCATGCCACAAGGAGGAAACTGGTGGCATTACTCGACACGAGGCCACCCCAGGGCGGCAGCCACTCCAGGCAAAGAGAAACATAGTGTCAGAGCACAGCCTATTAATGACACCCAGCTGTTAAACAAGGCGGACTGTTCCGCACCTAAAAATATGCTCCACAAGTAACTGACGCCCCTAGAGGGCCCAGCCTCAAACTTAATTTGAGTTAATTTGATATTTTGGACCAAAATAGCGTAAGCTCGTAGCCCCCTTCACGGGCCCTCACGCCTACACTACACTACAGCTATATGTCGTGACATAGTAAACATGTCACCATACTGTACCATAACAATCATCATGCCCGCAATATGTCATCAATGTCTCCTATCTGACACCCACATAACCCAACACACACACTCGTGTACATCACACAGATATGGACATAGTGTTGTTGAATTTAAACATTTATTTTTTTTTGTTTGTTTTTTAAAATTAGAAGATTTAAAAAAAAAAAAAAAAAGGCCCACACAAGGGCAATATAATGTCCCAAATAAATATTGTGGACAAGGTTGTGCATTGGCTAGTAGTTCTCTAGGTCTTCCTCCTCTGCTGGATCAGACAATGGGGCCTCCCCCTCCTCCTTTCATA
This sequence comes from Allobates femoralis, assembly GCA_033576535.1. NCBI lineage: Eukaryota > Metazoa > Chordata > Amphibia > Anura > Aromobatidae > Allobates > Allobates femoralis. The sequence goes on along the minus strand of JARQOC010000005.1, from coordinate 447,752,471 downwards.
AACCCATCAACCCTGGGAGGCCGCAGCTCTTCTGGTGTTTCTTCTCGGGGGAGGTGGAGTATCACGAGTTTGTGTCCTCCTCACCATGCGTCCGGTGGGCGCAGTGGTCCCTGTGGTGGTCTTCTGGGGGAACGTCCATGACGCCCCCATCGCAGGGACCCATCCACACCCGCCTCCAGGACACGAAACAAGGCCCACTCTGCGATGTTCCGCTTCTCTGGCTCCATGCGGGCCAGCATCTCGCTGGCGATGTACCCGAAATCAGTGCCGGGGGTCCTCTCATGATCCAGGAGGACCCGTTTCGCCCAGGTACCCAGCTCCGTGTTGGGTGGGGCTGGTGGTCTTCGTCGTCTAATCTCAGAGCTGGGACCTGGGCCCAGCCCCTCACCACTGGTCCCGGGCACTGGCTCTCCCGCAGATGTGGATGGGAGAGCTTCACCAGCTGCTGACTCCTCCTCACTGGAGCAAGGCGCCAGAGGGGCCTGAAAAACAAACAAACAAAAGAAACAAATAAGCCACATGATGCAATAATATTGATGATAGTACAACAATCAAACACCCCACACAACATAGAGACCAAGCTCACCACGGAGAACACCAAAAAACAGAGGAGCAGAGTTTGGAGTACCAAAAGCCAAAAAATTAAACAAGTGCAGTATACTCACCTGAGGGTCCACATTGCTGGATAAAGTGGCCACAAAACGAAAAAAAAAATAAAAAATGCAAACCCAAAATGGATAGAAAAGAACAGTGAAAGGGGAATGTGGAAGAAAAGCACAATGGTGAATACCACATGTGTGCCAAACAACACATCAGTGCCAAAAACATGCTGGGTACCTCAAACACACAAACACAATTACCCACCTCCTCCGACGGGGCAGGGTCTTGGGCCGGGTCTACAGCTGGTTGCGGACGGTGCCTGCTGCACCGTGTTCCACGAGGCCCCTCTTGGCCCAGGGTGAAGCTGAGGAGGTCATAGTACCAGAGATTGGGCCTAGAAACCTCCTCAGCTCCAGCCCCAGACCAGGCCTCCATCCACAGTTTGTGTCTGCGGTTTAACACAGTGCGCAGGCTTTTGATCTTCTCCGCAACCAGTGCCGCTGTCCAGTTCTTCTGTAGTCTACCTTTAGTTTGCATAATTGACTGTAATATCTGCAAATATTATTATTAAATAGAGTGCCCTTTTGGTGATAAAATACATAAAAGAGCAACCCAGGATTAAGTTATCTCAATCCACAAAATCCACAAGTCCGTGTGCTCATTTAATATTATACACTACCGAGGATGGTTCCTGACCTACTATAAGCCTGCTAACAGACTGAGTTTTCATCAAACAAGGAACTGGTGACAGCATTTTGTGCTTGCATTAATGGGGAATGTTGAACTGTGACAGACTGGAGGTTTATATATATACATATTCCTAGCCTAGTGATATAGTGATATATATATATATATATATATATATATATACTAGCTGTGAGCCCGATGCAAATGCATCGGGTGTCTAGAATATGTTAATTTTTTTTTTAAAGATTTTTAAATAATAATCGCATCATCAATAGCAATTATATTAGCAATATAATTATTATTAGCAGTAATAGCAGTATTAATAGCAGTAATAGCATTATTATTAGCATTAATAGCAATATTAATAGAATTAATAGCATTAATAATAGCATTAATAGCATAAATAGTATTATTAATAGCATTAATAGCATTATTAATAGCATTAATAGCATTAATAATACAAATAATAGCATTAATATTAGCATTAATAGCATTAATAGTATTATTAATAGCATTAATAGCATTATTAATAGCATTAATAATACAATTAATAGCATTATTAGCATTATTAATAGCATTAATAGCATTATTAATAGAATTAATAGCATTAATAGTATTATTAATAGCATTAATAGCATTATTAATAGCATAAATAGCATTAATAGTATTATTAATAGCATTAATAGCATTATTAGCATTAATAGCATTATTATTAGCATTAATAGCATTATTAATAGCATTAATAATACAATTAATAGCATTAATAGCATTATTAATAGCATTAATAGCATTAATAGCATTATTAATAGCATTAATAGCATTAATAGCATTATTAATAGCATTAATAGCATTAATAGCATTATTAATAGCATTAATAGCATTATTATTAGCATTAATAGCATTATTAATAGCATTAATAGCATTAATAATATTATTAATAGCATTAATAGCATTATTAATAGCATTAATAGCATTATTATTAGCATTAATAGCATTAATAATACAATTATTGCATTAATATTAGCATTAATAGCATTAATAGTATTATTAATAGCATTAATTGCATTATTAATAGCATTAATAGCATTAATAATACAATTAATAGCATTAATATTAGCATTAATAGCATTAATAGTGTTATTAATAGCATTAATAGCATTAATAGCATTATTAATAGCATTAATAGCATTATTAATAGCATTAATAATACAATTAATAGCATTAATAGCATTATTAATAGCATTAATAGCATTATTATTAGCATTAATAGCATTATTAATAGCATTAATAATACAATTAATAGCATTAATAGCATTATTAATAGCATTAATAGTATTATTAATAGCATTAATAGCATTAATAATAGCATTAATAGCATTATTAATAGCATTAATAGTATTATTAATAGCATTAATAGCATTATTAATAGCATTAATAGCATTATTATTAGCAGTAATAGCATGATTATTAGCATTAATAATACAATTAATAGCATTAATAGCATTATTATTAGCATTAATAGTATTATTAATAGCATTAATAGCATTATTAATAGCATTAATAGTATTATTAATAGCATTAACAGCATTATTAATAGCATTAATAGCATTATTAATAGCATTAATAATACAATTAATAGCATTAATAGCATTATTAATAGCATTAATAGCATTATTATTAGCATTAATAGTACAATTAATAGCATTAATAGCATTTTGAATAGCATAAATAGCATGATTATTAGCTTTAATAGCATTATTAATAGCGTTAATATGATTATTATTAGCATTATTAACATTAATATTAGCATTAATAGCATAATTATTAGCATTAATAGCATAATTATTAGCATTAATAGCATTATTATTAGCAGTAATTGTTATTTTTATATGTATTTTATTTTTTTTTTTTTTTTTATATTTTTGTTTTTATTTGTTATTTTTAATTTTTTTTTAAGATTTTCGCGGCCGCACTTGCCGCAAGTGCAAAACCGCACTTGCCGCAAGTGCAAAACCGCACTTGCCGCACCTGCCGCAAGTCCCCCTATACTTTCTATGGAGATTACTACAACCGCGCCGCAAGTGTAACCGCATCTGCTGACTGCGTTGGGGGGGGTTGAATACTTTTTGGGGGGTGTTGAAAACTTTTGGGGGGGGTTGAATACTTTTTTGGGGGGGGTAGAATACTTTTTGGGGGGTGTTGAATACTTTTTGGGGGGGTTGTTGAATACTTTTTGGGGGGTGTTGAATACTTTTTGGGGGGGTTGAATACTTTTTGGGGTTAATGTAATTAATATATTAATTGTATATATATATTTTTTTTTTTATGATAATGTTTTATTTTATTGTTTATTATTTATATTATTTATTTATTATTTTTTTAGTATTTCTATTATTATTAAATTGAAAAAAACGCACTTGCCGCACCTGCCGCAAGTCCCCCTATACTTTCTATGGGGATTACCGCAACTGCACCGCAACCGTTACACTTGCGGCGCGGTTGCGGTAATCCCCATAGAAAGTATAGGGGGACTTGCGGCAGGTGCGGTGGCTGAGGTAGCGACTCGCAATGGCCTCGCGGCCATTGCTCGCGCTACACAGCGACTCGCAATGGATCCCCATCCAAAGTATAGGGGGACTTGCGGCAGGTGCGGCGGCTGAGGTAGCGACTCGCAATGGCCTCGCGGCCATTGCTCGCGCTACCTCAGCGGTAAATCGCTAAGTTTGTGGCCGAGCCTCTGGTTCTATTTTCGGCCAGCGACTCGCAATGGCCGCTTCGCGGCCATTGCTCGCGCGTGGTGACGTCACATAGTGACAAAGCCACGGCGATTTCGGGGTCCGACACGATTTTGCCTACGGAAATTATAGAGTAGATATATATACATATACTAGCTGTGAACCCGATGCAAATGCATCGGGATTCTAGAACGTGGCAATATTATTTGCATTAATAGCATTATTATTACCATTAATAGCATAATTATTAGCATTAACAGCATTATTATTAGCATTAATAGCATTATTAATAGCAATAATAGTACTAATAATAGTATTGTTATTAGTATTAATAGCATTATTACCATAAATAGCATTAATAATAGTGTTAATAGCATTATTATGAGGAGTAATACCATTATTAGCATTAATAAAATTATTAATAGCATTAATAGAATTAAAAATAGCATTATTAATAGGATTAATAGCATGATTATTAGCCTTAATAGCATTAATAGCATTAATATTAGCATGAATAGCATTAATAGCATTATTAATAACATTAATAGCATTATTAATAGCATTAATAGCCTAAATAATAGAATTAATAGCATAAATAATCGCATTAATAGCATGAGTATTAGCATAAAGAGCATTAATAGCAATATTATTAGCATTATTAGAATTTTGAATAACATAAATAGCATGATTATTAGCCTTAATAGCATTATTAATAGCGTTAATATGATTATTATTAGCATTATTAGCATTAATATTAGCATTAATAGCATAATTATTAGCATTAATAGCATTATTATTAGCAGTAATAGCATTATTATTAACAGTAATAGTATTATTAATAGCATTAATAGCATTAATAATACAATTAATAGCATTAATATTATCATTATTAGCATTAATAGTATTATTAATAGCATGAATAGCATTATTAATAGCATTAATAGCATTAATAGCATTATTAATAGCATTAATACCATTATTAATAGCATTAATAGCATAAATAATAGAATTAATAAATAATCGCATTAATAGCATCACTATGAGCATAAAGAGCATTAATAGCAATATTATTAGCATTAATAGCATTTTAATATCATAAATATCATGATTATTAGCCTTAATAGCATTATTAATAGCGTTAATATGATTATTATTAGAATTATTAGCATTAATATTAGCATTAATAGCATAATTATTAGCATTAATAGCATTATTAATAGCATTAATAGCATTAATAATACAATTAATAGCAATAATATTAGCATTAATAGCATTAATAGTATTATTAATAGGATGAATAGCATTATTAATGCTATTAATAGCATTAATAGCATTAATAGCATTATTAATAGCATTAATAGCATAAATCATAGAATTAATAGCATAAATAATCGTATTAATAGCATTACTATGAGCATAAAGAGCATTACTAGCAATATTATTAGCATTAATAGCATTTGAATATCATAAATAGCATGATTATTAGCCTTAATAGCATTATTAATAGCGTTAATATGATTATTATTAGCATTATTAGCATTAATATTAGCATTAATAGCATAATTATTAGCATTAATAGCATTATTATTAGCAGTAATAGCATAATTATTAGCATTAATAGCAATATTATTTGCATTAATAGCATTATTATTACCATTAATAGCATAATTATTAGCATTAATAGCATAATTATTAACATTAATAGCAGTAATAATAGCATTAATAGCAATATTTATTTGCATTAATAGCATTATTATTACCATTAATAGCATAATTATTATCATTAATAGCATAATTATTAACATTAATAGCATAATTATTAGCATTAATAGCATTAATAGCAATATTATTTGCATTAATACCATTATGATTACCATTAATAGCATAATTATTAGCATTAATAGCATAAATATTAGCATTAATAGCATAATTAATAGAATTAATAGCATAAATATTAGCATTAATAGCATAATTATTAACATTAATAGCATTAATAGCAATATTATTTGCATTAATAGCATTATTATTACCATTAATAGCATAATTATTAGCATTAATAGCATAATTATTAACATTAATAGCATAATTATTAGCATTAATAGCATTAATAGCAATATTATTTGCATTAATACCATTATGATTACCATTAATAGCATAATTATTAGCATTAATAGCATAAATATTAGCATTAATAGCATAATTATTAGCATTAATAGTATAAATATTAGCATTAATAGCATAATTATTAGCATTAATAGCATAAATATTAGCATTAATAGCAATATTATTTGCATTAATAGCATTATTATTACCATTAATAGCATAATTATTAGCATGAATAGCATAATTATTAATATTAATAGCATTAATAATAGCATTAATAGCAATATTATTTGCATTAATAGCATTCTTATTACCATTAATAGCCTAATTATTAGCATTAATAGCATAATAATTACCATTAATAGCATTAATAATAGAATTAATAGCAATATTATTTGCATTAATAGCATTAATATTACCATTAATACCATAATTATTAGCATTAATAGCATAATTATTAGCATTAATAACATAAATATTAGCATTAATAGCATAATTATTAGCATTAATAACATTATTATTAGCAGTAATAGCATTATTAATAGCATTAATAAAATTAATAATACAATTAATAGCATTTATTTATTTATTTTATTATTATTTTTATTTAATTATTAATTATTTTTTATTTATTTTTTTATTATTTTTTATTATTTTTTTATTATTTTTTTTATTAAATTTATTATTTATTTAAAGTGAGCCTGAGGCAGAGACCCAGTTCTCTTTCAGGTCCGCTGAAAGGGCTGATATTATTAGCATATATTTATTTTTTTTATTATTATTTTTTTTAATTATTAATTATTTTTTATTTATTTTTTTATTATTTTTTTATTATTTTTTAATTATTTTTTTTATTATTAAATTTATTATTTATTTAAAGTGAGCCTGAGGCAGAGACCCAGTTCTCTTTCAGGTCCGCTGAAAGGGCTGATATTATTAGCATTTAAGTTGTTTTTTTTTATTATTATTTTTTATTAATTTATTATTTTTTATTTATTTTTTTATTATTTTTTAATTATTTTTTAATTATTTTTTTTATTATTAAATTTATTATTTATTTAAAGTGAGCCTGAGGCAGAGACCCAGTTCTCTTTCAGGTCCGCTGAAAGGGCTGATATTATTAGCATTTAAGTTGTTTTTTTTATTATTATTTTTTATTTAATTATTAATTATTTTTTATTTATTTTTTTATTATTTTTTAATTATTTTTTTTATTATTAAATTTATTATTTATTTAAAGTGAGCCTGAGGCAGAGACCCAGTTCTCTTTCAGGTCCGCTGAAAGGGCTGATATTATTAGCATTTAAGTTGTTTTTTTTTATTATTATTTTTTATTAATTTATTATTTTTTATTTATTTTTTTATTATTTTTTAATTATTTTTTAATTATTTTTTTTATTATTAAATTTATTATTTATTTTAAGTGAGCCTGAGGCTGAGACACAGTTCTCCTTCAGGTCCGCTAAAGGGCTCATATTATTAACATTTAAATTTTTTTTTTATTATTATTTTTAAATTAATTATTTATTATTTTTTATTTATTTTTTTATTATTTTTTAGTTATTTTTTAATTATTTTTTTTATTATTAAATTTATTTGTTGACATACATTAGCGGTGTGTCGGCGAATTAACGGCCGGGCCCCTGGTTCTATTTGTCGGCCCCAAAATCGCGGACACACCGCTAATGTATGTCTATGGGCAGTGAGGTCGAATTCTGATTGGTCGGCGTCAGCAGAGAGCGACCAATCAGAAATCGAGCTTTATTCCCCATAGACATGCATTAGCGGTGTGTCCGCGATTTTAGGGCCGACAAATAGAACCAGGTGGGCGGCCATAAAATCGGCGACACACCGCTAATGTATTTCAATGGGATATGAGGTGCTCTTCTGATTGGCTGAGGGCATTAGACAGCGACCAATCAGAAGAGCAGCTCACATCTCATAGAAATAGAATGGCGGATTTTTCGTCCATTCTATCTTAATGAGAAGTGAAGAGGACGTCGGAGATGGAAGTTGGCGGAAAGAAGACAGAAGACCCCGGGGGCCGGACGAAGAGCCGGAGATGGCGGAAAGAAGAGAGAAGAGCGGCGGGGCCGGAGGAAGAGGACGACTGGCCGGACGAAGGACTTGTGGATCGGATGGACGATCAGATGACTAAGAAGGCATGTAAGTGATCGACGGGGGCGTTAGGTTAGGGGACGGCGGGGGCTTCGGGTGTAGGGCGTTAGGTGTTAGCGGTGTGAGCTTAGGAGGCGGCGGGGCTTAGGGGATAGGGGCTTAGGTGCGGCGGGGCTTAGGGGGTAGGGGGGGTAGGGGTTTAGGTGCGGCTTCGGGGGTAGGGGGTTAGGTGCGGCTTAGGGGGTAGGGGCTTGCGGCAGAGGGTAGTGGCTGCGGCGGGGTAGTGGGTTAGGGCGGCAGGGGGTAGGGGCTTGCGGCAGAGGGTAGTGGCTGCGGCGGGGTAGTGGCATAGGGCGGCAGGGGGTAGGGATTCGGCGGCGGGGTAGTGGCTTAGGGGTTAGGTGCGGCAGAGGGTAGTGGCTGCGGCGGGGTAGTGGGTTAGGGCGGCAGGGGGTAGGGGCTTGCGGCAGAGGGTAGTGGCTGCGGCGGGGTAGTGGCTTAGGGCGGCAGGGGTAGGGGCTTCGGCGGCGGGGTAGTGGCTTAGGGGTTAGGTGCGGCAGAGGGTAGTGGCTGCGGCGGGGTAGTGGGTTAGGGCGGCAGGGGGTAGGGGCTTGCGGCAGAGGGTAGTGGCTGCGGCGGGGTAGTGGCTTAGGGCGGCAGGGGGTAGGGGCTTCGGGCGGCGGGGTAGTGGGTTAGGGGTTAGGTGCGGCAGAGGGTAGTGGCTGCGGCGGGGTAGTGGGTTAGGGCGGCAGGGGGTAGGGGCTTGCGGCAGAGGGTAGTGGCTGCGGCGGGGTAGTGGCTTAGGGCGGCAGGGGGTAGGGGCTTGCGGCAGAGGGTAGTGGCTGCGGCGGGGTAGTGGCTTAGGGCGGCAGGGGGTAGGGGATTCGGCGGCGGGGTAGTGGCTTAGGGGTTAAGTGCGGCAGAGGGTAGTGGCTGCGGCGGGGTAGTGGCTTAGGGCGGCAGGGGGTAGGGGCTTGCGGCAGAGGGTAGTGGCTGCGGCGGGGTAGTGGCTTAGGGGTTAAGTGCGGCAGAGGGTAGTGGCTGCGGCGGGGTAGTGGCTTAGGGCGGCAGGGGGTAGGGGCTTGCGGCAGAGGGTAGTGGCTGCGGCGGGGTAGTGGCTTAGGGCGGCAGGGGGTAGGGGCTTGCGGCAGAGGGTAGTGGCTGCGGCGGGGTAGTGGGTTAGAGCGGCAGGGGGTAGGGGCTTGCGGCAGAGGGTAGTGGCTGCGGCGGGGTAGTGGCTTACGGCGGCAGGGGGTAGGGGCTTCGGCGGCGGGGTAGTGGCTTAGGGGTTAGGTGCGGCAGAGGGTAGTGGCTGCGACGGGGTAGTGGGTTAGGGCGGCAGGGGGTAGGGGCTTGCGGCAGAGGGTAGTGGCTGCGGCGGTGCGGCAGAGGATAATGGCTGCGGCGGGGTAGTGGCTTAGGGCGGCAGGGGGTAGGGGCTTCGGCGGCGGGGTAGTGGCTTAGGGGTTAGGTGCGGCAGAGGGTAGTGGCTGCGGCGGGGTAGTGGGTTAGGGCGGCAGGGGGTAGGGGCTTGCGGCAGAGGGTAGTGGCTGCGGCGGGGTAGTGGCTTAGGGCGGCAGGGGGTAGGGGCTTCGGCGGCGGGGTAGTGGGTTAGGGGTTAGGTGCGGCAGAGGGTAGTGGCTGCGGCGGGGTAGTGGGTTAGGGCGGCAGGGGGTAGGGGCTTGCGGCAGAGGGTAGTGGCTGCGGCGGGGTAGTGGCTTAGGGCGGCAGGGGGTAGGGGCTTCGGCGGCGGGGTAGTGGCTTAGGGCGGCAGGGGGTAGGGGCTTCGGCGGCGGGGTAGTGGCTTAGGGGTTAGGTGCGGCAGAGGGTAGTGGCTGCGGCGGGGTAGTGGGTTAGGGCGGCAGGGGTAGGGGCTTGCGGCAGAGGGTAGTGTCGGCGGCGGGGTAGTGGCTTAGGGCGGCAGGGGGTAGGGGCTTCGGCGGCGGGGTAGTGGCTTAGGGCGGCAGGGGTAGGGGCTTCGGCGGGACTTAGGGGGTAGGGGGTAGTGGCTTAGGGCGGCAGGGGGTAGGGGTGTTTTAGAGCATGGCGCTGTAGTGTACAGCGCGATGGTATACTACAGTCCCATGGGCATACGCGTGTCGGCCCTTAAGCGCCAGCGGACATTGCGAGTGGTTGGCGCTTAGGTTTAGGGGCGGACAGGCGTATGGGCATGGGACTGTAGTATACTATAGCGGTGTACACTACAGTCGTATGGGCTTCTGTGGCTTGGTTAGCGGTGGGTGCAAGCGACTCGCAATGCCCGCTTCGCGGGCATTGCTTCGCGAGACTGCAACGACTCGCAATGCCCGCTTTGCGGGCATTGCTTCGGGAGTCGCCGTGGCCGCGTAGCGGCCACGGACAGAGTCCAGAAAAAACAGCCTGGACTCGCTAACCAAGCCACCGGAAGTTGCGCCGCTCCGACGGAAGTCAGTTACGGCAATTATATAATAGATATAATTTGAAAAAATAGAATCAACACAAACTTATAAATACTTAGCTGGTGCAAGTCCTGTGATACGGTGCTCAGCCGTCCCAAACAGATATCCAAAAAACAGGCAGCACCTCATGTGATGCAACGTTTCGGAGTGAATGACTCCTTTATATGGCTATATATACAGTAATACCTCGGTTTTTGTTGAGTTCGGATATTGTCGGTTTCGGTTTTCGTCGATTTTTTTCAATGAAAATCGTGTCTCGGTTTATGTCAATTCCTCGGTTTTTGGCGTTTTTTGTCCGTACATTGCTGCTAATTTTACCTTAAAAATGTGATTCCCCTTCCAAAAAATAATATGTGCACACCTCTCTACCCTCCTCAGCATCTTCTATACATCAAAATGAGCTTTTATAAAAATAAAATATCCTATTAAGGGCCCTTTCACATCAGCGTTTTTCGTAATTCGCGGCAGATGCGGTGAAAAAACCGCATCTGCCGCGTTTGCCGCATAACGGTTCCACTTGCGGCACGGTTGCGGTTTTTTCCATAGGAATTATAGGGGGACTTGCGGCAGATGCGGCAAGTGCGGTATTGCACTTGCGGCAGGTGCGGCAGAGAAAAAAACCGCGGCTGTCCGCGGTTTTTTTCTCTGCCGCACCTGCGGCAAGTGCAATACCGCACTTGCCGCATCTGCCGCAAGTCCCCCTATACTTCCTATGGAAAAAACCGCAACCGTGCCGCAAGTGGAACCGTTATGCGGCAAACGCGGCAGATGCGGTTTTTTCACCGCATCTGCCGCGAATTACGAAAAACGCTGATGTGAAAGCACCCTAAATGTTTTTTTTCTGTAATTACTGATTCATATTCCTGTTATAGTCTTTTCTGACTGATTCTAGCATTAACCGCTATCTAAATTCATTATAAAATTTATTTTTATAGGTCTTTTTTCAGTGTATTGAACCAATTAATTCATTTTACTATGGAAATCGCTGCCTCGGTCATCGTCGGTTTCGGTTGTTGACGATAGTTTAGGCGAATTATCGACAAAAAATGAGGTATCACTGTAATATATAAATATAGACCAGTAATCAAGACTGCAGCGCTCCATTATCAGATGTAAATAGCCTTTATTGGCCTTCGGGCAATGGTGTGATGGACGTTTTGGTCCCTAAGGCCCCTTTCACATCAGCGTTTTTTTTAAATCGTGGCAGATGTGGTGAAAAAACCGCATCTGCCGCGATTAACGCATAACCGCGACACTTGCGGCACAGTTGCGGCAAGACCCATGCAATGTCTATGGGGCTTGCGGTAAAGGTGCGGCAGGTGCGGTATCGGCACTTGCGGCAAGTGCGGCCGCAAAAAAAACGCAGTCAGCAGCGTTTTTTTTCGAGGCCACACCTGCCGCAAGTGCCGAAACCGCACTTGCCGCACCCTTACCGCAAGCCCCATAGACATTGCATGGGGCTTGCGGCAACTGTGCCGCAAGTGTCGCGGGTATGCGTTAATCGCGGCAGATGCATTTTTTTCACCGCATCTGCCGAGATTTAAAAAAAACGCTGATGTGAAAGGGGCCTAAGACCTTCTTCCAGCAACTCTTAAGGTACCGTCACACGGGGAGATATCGCCGGCGATGTCGCCGAGATCTGCCTGTTCAGGCGATGTTGAAGCGACATCGCCTGTGCGTCGCCGCGTGTAACAGGGCGATTGAACGGCGATTAATCTCTGTTTCTGAGTTCAGAGATTTCCCAACAGTGTCGGGAAATCAGGCGATGTAGCTTGAGCGATCCGTATGCCTACTGCCGTGTGACGCGGCGATAGCAATGGCACAGGCGATGTCTATGTTCAGGCAATCCATTCTGTATGCCACATTGACGGTGAGGTGGTGCTGTGTGACACGGCGATCAGAAAAGCACACATCGCTTCAAGGTTGTTTCAGGCGATTCCGAAATCGCCTGATCGCCCTGGGTTGCCATCGATATTGCTACGTGTGACGTCTCACGAGCGATGCTGAAGCGATATGCGCGTTCATGAGATCGCCGCAACATCGCCGGCGATATCTCCCCGTGTGACGGTACCCTTAGGGACTTATAAAGGCTATCTACATCTGAAAACGGAGTGCTGCAGTCTTGATTACTGGTTTGTATTGAGGAGTGACTGAACCTCACTCTGGGCTGAATTGAACCCACCTTATGAGGGAAAAAGTGCTGCTCCTATTTCCATTACATATAAATATATCTAATATATAAAGCTGGATGTGTGTATGTGTGTGTGTATGTCCGGGATTGGCATCTACACCGTCGCAACTACAGCCACAAAATTTTGCACAGTCACATGTCTGGATCTCGAGAGCATCTTAGGCTATGTTGTGAGGCGAAATTTTAACCCCGCGCATTCCAATTCACCAAACAATTTTGGCCCTATCTACATAATGGAGAGAAAGTGACAGTTACCAGTTGACGGTTGTGAATGAGAGGGGCTTAATGACAGCACCAAAGACTAACAGCGTATACCAGCATATAGTCACTAGGTGGGCCCTGACATGGAATATTCACCACGCACGGTGACATGTATACACACCACATGCACACAAAGAGTAACAGCTAAGGTGGAGCCCCAACATTGGATACTCACCACGCACCCGAACACAAACACACACACAACAAAGAGACATGTGGCGCAAATGCGATCAGGGTGGCCACATAGAGAACTGCAGCCAGGCAGGAAGATAGACGGTTTGTACAACAAACACCCTCACACCACACACCACTAGAGGCAGCACCCAATCCGGAGCCCGGGACTCTAGGCGGGCAAGGGGTGGTGGGTTTAGAGGAAAGTGGGGGGGAACGAATGCAGATCAGGTGACAGAGAGCACAAGTAGAGGAGGAAGAAGGAGTTAGTAGGCCAGAGTGAGTGGAGCTGAAAAGACACCAAGCAGAGAATGACATACATTCCGGTGGGGTTGGGCTTGATGGAGATGCAGAATCCACAGAGTCACAGAAACCATGGAGAGAAAGCTCATCCATAGCCAGCATCCCAGGGGAGTGTGAGGACAGAGACCGGACCAGCATTACTGGGTCCGAGGAACACAGCACCACTGACTAACTGGTGGAGAAGTTTTCCCTGATTTGTGCTGGAGTCACACGGGTTAGATGGAGTCTGGTAACGCCTTGCAAGAAAGGGTTACTGCAGACTAGGCACACAGCAGAGTTTCGGCTCTGGAGAGAGACCGATGATTCACCCGGCTTCCCAGATTAACCGACGGGGAGCTCTAACTCCAGGTTGGAGTTCCCACAACAAGGTTGAAGGCACAGCAGCAACAACGAGGACCCACAAGGGTCCGAGCTGTCGCCATACAACCTGGGGAGACAACAGAGAGAGAAAAACAACAGCCTGGAAGGACTTAGAAGAAGTCAGGGGTCTCAGAGTGACAGCCTGGCTGCGGAGGGTTTGAGTGTTCCTGGGGTTAACTGACTGTGAACTGTTAAGAACTCAACTGTACTGTGAGCTGTGATAACTGTGAAGAACTGACAAGTAAACCCGGTGAACCCTGCCTGAGTGCCCGTGTTTGATTCCAGGTATTCTGAACTGTGCATCATACCTGGAGCAGCCTGACCCAAGGCGGGCTCATCCATCTGGCTGCAGCCCCATCATCCATCCATCCTCCTGGCAGAGCAGTGCTGCAGCGGTGGTCCCATCACTGACCACAACTTGTGGGTGGCGTCACGACAAACTAATCCCTGTAAATACCCTTTTACTTGTGAGAACCCGGGACACCGTCCAGACCAGTACCTCCGTGACATCCCCAGCAGTACCCCGGTCCAGTACCGAGTACCCCGTCCCAGTGGGCTCCACAGACACACACAACACAGAGACACACACCACACAGACACCCCCCCACAGGGACACACACACATACACACCCTATAGGGACACATGCACTCACCCCACAGGGACACACACACCACAGGGACATACACACATACACACCCCGCAGGGACACAGAGACACACACATACACCCCACAGGAACACACAGACCCATTAGGGATGGACACACACCACAAAGACACCCCTCCCCCCACAAGGTCACACACCACAGGGACACCCATCCCCCCCAAAAGGGCACACACCACAGGGACCCCCCCACAGGGATACATGCACACCACTGGGACACACACACACCCCAGGGACACACACACACCACACAGACAGACACAGATCTCACACAACTCGCCTCATACATCTGGTATTTTTAATTTCCAAAAATAAACATCTGATTAAAAACAGCCAATGTGCAACACATGTGCCATATAGGGAATTAAGGCAGTTGTCAGTCACATGAGCTGTCTTTTATGTGTATGTGTGAGGTAATATATACTGCCCGGCCGGGGGGAGGGTTTAATGTTGGCAGGAGATTTATTAGGCTGTCTATAGCAACCAATCAGCTTCTATTTTCCTACAGGTCATTAATATGACATATTCAAATTCTATTTTGTTATAGCTAACAGCAGTTATTTATTAACCCGGGCATAGCCGGGTAGTACAGCTAATATATATACAGTTGTTGGCAAAAGTATTGACACCCGTGCAATTCTGTCAGATAATGCTCAGTTTCTTCCTGAAAATGATTGCAATCACAAATTCTTTGGTATTATTAACTTCATTTAATTTGTCTTCAATGAAAAAACACAAAAGAGAATGAAGCAAAAAGCAAAACATTGATCATTTCACACAAAGCTCCAAAAATGGGCCAGACAAAAGTATTGGCACCCTCAGCCTAATACTTGGTTGAACAACCTTTAGCCAAAATAACTGCGATCAACCACTTCCGGTAACCATCAATGAGTTTCTTACAATGCTCTGCTGGAATTTTAGACCATTCTTCTTTGGCAAACTGCTCCAGGTCCCTGATATTTGAAGGGTGCCTTCTCCAAACTGCCATTTTTAGATCTCTCCACAGGTGTTCTATTGGATTCAGGTCTGGACTCATTGCTGGCCACCTTAGAAGTCTCCAGTGCTTTCTCTCAAACCATTTTCTAGTGCTTTTTGAAGTGTGTTTTGGGTCATTGTCCTGCTGGAAGACCCATGACCGCTGAGGGAGACCCAGCTTTCTCACACTGGGCCCTACTGTGACGACCATCCACCGTGAGGCCGAGCTGCTGGTAGGCAGCACCCCGAGAAACCCCGAGACCCTTAACCCCTATACAGGGATCTGGAATTATAGCGGAGCCCAGGGGGTAGCTGCCTATATGAGCAACAGAGCCGGGGAAGTCGCCAGGGGAAAATCAAGACCCGAAAAACGAAGTCAGAAGTCCGAGTCAAAACCGAGAGGGCAGCGAAGGTACAAAATCGTCAGGCAGTAGCAGAGTCAAAAATCCAGGCAAATGTCAAGGGCAAAAACCAAGAGGGCAGCTGAGGTACAAAATCAATAGGCAGAGGCAGAGTCAGAAATCCAGGCAAGGTCAGACATGAAACTAAACACACTATCACTGGGGAACCAAAACTATATCTGGCGGCCTGCAAGCCAGGCTCCAATGTACTTGAAGGGCACGGCTACCTCCCATAGGCTGGAGCTCACAACCTGATGACCTCATCCGGACCGCCCCTAGATCCAGGCCAGATGGAGATGCACGACTGGCTCCACCCACGCCACCTCTGACAGAAGAACGCAGGCTGCGCCTAACGGACACCTCTGCAGGGCCCTTTCCTCTGCGACCAACACCACCTAGAGGGGAAACACAGCGGCGCTCAGCGACAGAGGCAGACGTCGCGGGAGCAGTTCCATATGAGGACAAGGCCCTCCTATCACCGGCGCCACCAGCCGAAGGAATCCGGCTCCTCCCAGCGGCCGAGGCAGGAACACCAGCCACCGAGTCCAATGGCGATGTGACACCTACATTATGCTGCAAAATTTGTTGGTAGTCTTCAGACTTCATAATGCCATGCACACGGTCAAGCAGTCCAGTGCCAGAGGCAGCAAAGCAACCCCAAAACAACAGGGAATCTCCGCCATGTTTGACTGTAGGGACCGTGTTCTTTTCTTTGAATGCCTCTTTTTTTTTTTCCTGTAAACTCTATGTTGATGCCTTTTTATGTCTCGGGGTAAAAAGTGGGGTCTTCCTGGGTATCCTACCATACAGTCCCTTTTCATTCAGATGCCGACGGATAGTACAGGTTGACACTGTTCTACCCTCGGACTGCAGGGCAGCTTGAACTTGTTTGGATGTTAGTCGAGGTTCTTTATCCACCATCCGCAGAATCTTGCGTTGAAATCTCTCGTCAATTTTTCTTTTCCGTACACATCTAGGGAGGTCAGCCACAGTTCCATGGGCTTTAAACTTCTTGATGACACTGCGCACGGTAGACACATGAACGTTTCAGGTCTTTGGAGATGGACTTGTAGCCTTGAGATTGCTCATGCTTCCTCACAATTTGGTTTCTCAAGTCCTCAGACAGTTCTTTGGTCTTCTTTCTTTTCTCCATGCTCAATGTGGTACACACAAGGACACAGGACAGAGGTTTAGTCAACTTTAATCCATGTCAACTGTCTGCAAGTGTGATTTAGTTATTGCCAACACCTGTTAGGTGCCACAGGTAAGTTACAGGTGCTGTTAATTACACAAATTAGAGAAGCACCACATGATTTTTCTAACAGTGCCAATACTCTCGTCCACCCACTTTTTTATGTTTGGTGTGGAGTTATATCCAATTTGGCCTTAGGACAATTCTTTTTGTGTTTTTTTATTGAAGACAAATTAAATGAAGATAATAATACCAAAGAATTTGTGATTGCAATCATTTTCAGGAAGAAACTGAGTATTATCTGACAGAATTGCAGGGGTGTCAATACTTTTGGCCACAGTTGTATATATATATGCACAGCTCCGGAAAAAATTAAGAGACCACTGCAAAATTTTCAGTTCCCTTGATTTATAGGTGATAATGCAAAGAAAACAAGTTTTAATTCATTTATTAAGAGCAATACTCATGTTTTAACTCAGGAAGAGTTCAGAAGTCAATATTTAGTGGAATAACCATGATTTTTAATCACAGCTTTCATGCGTCTTGGCATGCCTTCCACCAGTTTTTCACACTGCTTTTGGGTGACCTTATGCCACTCCTGGCACAAAAATTTAAGCAGTTATCCATTGTTTGATGTCTTGTGACAGTCTCAAGTCATTTAAATCTAGAAAAAAGCCTTTCATCAATGAGAGGCAAAGGAGAGCCAGGCTGAAGCTTGCCAAAGACCATAAGGATTGGACAATAGAGGACTGGAGTAATCTTCTCTGATGAGTCTAATTGTCAGCTTTGCCCAACACCTGGTCATCTAATGGTTAGACAGAGACCTGGGGAGGTGTATAAGCCACAGTGTCTTGCACCCACTGTGAAATTTGGTGGATCGGTGATGATCTGGGGATGCTTCAGCAAGGCTGGAAATGGGCAGGTTAATCTTTGCGAAGGACATATGAATCAAGCTGCATTCAAGGTTATACTTGAAAAACACTTGCTTTCTTCTGCTCAGGATGCTTTAAAGCTGTGATTAAAAATCATGGTTATTCCACCAAATATTGATTTATGAACTCTTCCTAAGTTAAAATATTAGCCCTCAACTGGTGAGGTGGGGTTTTTGTCACACATCTGGTGATGTGGGGTTTCCTATACCCCAGTGTTTAGAAATCTCTACTTTTTACAGAAAACGCAACATCACGTTTGTTTTAATCATTTTCTTATTGGTGATTGATTACACATGAGTATAACAAATTTTTGACACCCACAAGTATAGGAAAATGTAATACTTTGATGATTCAATCCAAGGGCATTATGAAACATGACTTTTAGCAAGGGCACGAACAAACAGTTATAAAATTGTGCAAAAATAAAGAAGTTTTGAAATTTGAAAATGTGTAAAAAAGAATTACATGAGTGGTGATGTGGGGTCCAGCAAGGCCAAGACAACACTTAGCAACAGCTAGCTCTGTTATGCGTGGCCAGAAGAGAGAGGCCTTGATGACATCCTGTTGACAAGTAAATGAATGGAAGCTAGTGAGACACGTATCCTCATACCAGCATTTTTCAATGAATTGCAGCTGAACAAAAATTCCCTGGGGTGTGGCAAACCCCACCTCACCAGTTGAGGGTTAGTATTGTTGTTTCTAAATGATTATAAACGTGTTTTCTTTGCATTATTTAAGTCTGAAAGCACTGTTTCTTTTTTAATACTTTGATGTTTCTCATTTGCTGCAAATAAATATAAAATTTTAGCTTTGAACCCCTGCGACATGTTGTCAGTAGTTTATAGAATAAAAGAACAATGTACATTTTACTCAAAAATATACCTATAAAGATAAAAATCAGAGAAACTGAAAATTATGCAGTGGTCTTTTAATTTATATATATATATAAATATATATATATACAAGATAAAGAACTGCAACACTCTTCTTTGTGAAACAACCGCCTTTATTCGGCCATCAGGTGGGGGTGACAACGTTTCGGGATCCTGTCCCTTTCTCTAGCAACTATACAGTGACAAGGCTAGGACTCTTATACCCTTGATGTGCATATGCTCACATAATTGCCAATTATCACATTCAGTTGTTTATCTATATAGTGCCCTCTAGTGCAAAACAGTGCTAGTGCACACTTATTCACCTTTTATACCATTATATTTAGCCCTTATTTTTCTCCACATCATATATTTACATTATCTGTTCCATATTAATACTTATTTGATTGCTTTACATATCGATATTCATCACCTTGCACAGCTATGGCTTCCACCTGGTCCGCCCTCTCCTATGCAGTATACAGTTCTCCTCCTTGCATTCCTGCCGCCATTGCACGTGTCCAGCGTCTCTATTAGACCGCCCGCACATGCGCAGTGCATTTTGGGTAGTTTGCCGTCGCTATGGCGATACCGGATATCCGGCGTCCGCCATCTTGCGACTCACATTATGTGCCTTTACACCTGCATTTCAGTGGTGTTTACATGCCTATTATCAATGTCCACTCTGTATTTTGTGCAAATTGAACAAAATTGTGTATGTGCAGGTTGCTTATGTCCAGAAAGTGCTATGTGCGCATACTAAAATCTATTTTGAGACTATATTTTAATTTTATGTAATTTAATACTACCATTGCCATTAATGGTCTCCCCTATTGTACTTATCATTAACCCTTGCCCATGAATCACCAACCACAGTGTATATACCTCTGCGGTCAGGTGTCAGCATTACATGGTGATGGGTTACAACATGTATGCTGATCTTGGGGTCAATAGGTTTTCTTATACTATTGGGGATACTCTAGATTAACCATTTAGTAGTTCCATGATTAATAAACCATAGTCATATCATATAGTCACATTATTTTTTTTTTTGTTTTTTTGTGCTTAAAGTGCTGAAGTGTAATAAATTTAAAGTGCTATGCATTGCATCCATAAGATACTTGTGTTATTGTATAAAATTAAAGTGCTTATCGTCATGTGCTTTGTGCATGGCATCCACAGGTCAACCAGATAGTCTGTTCTGCAAATTTGATAGCGACCACTGTTTCTGCCTTGCTGTGCTTTCTACCGGAACATTGCTCTGGATCATTAGATGGGCTAAAATATTAATAACAATAATAAAATGCATAAATATATTAAAATACATTAAAATTCATCTATAGTGTGCATCAAAATTACACCTAAAAGTGGTTAATATCTGATTATCATTAAACTCGTATACAGTTTGTGCCTTTATTGTGACTAGTGCTCTCTATCTACAAGTATCATTTTTATGTCCGAGTTACTTTTCCTATCAGGGTTCTCTTGCTTATTTCCGATCTCCTTACTACCTGCTATACTTTGTTACAAGATCTCTATAATGTCAGACTCATTTTATATTCAACATTCATCCCTGATGGCCTCAGAGTGTTTAGTTTGTAAATCCACTCTAATTCTCTTATCTTCAATAATTTGGTCCTGTCTCCGCCTCTTCTGAGTGCGGGTATTGCATCGATTAATCTAAATTTCAGATCCCTCGCTTTGTGATTTTTTTCTACAAAATGTCTTGGGACTGGCAGGTCTTTCCTCTTGGTTCTGATGTCGTGTCTATGCTGGTTAAAACGCGTTTTAAATTCTAAAGTGGTCTCACCTACATACTTGAGGCCGCATGGACATTCTAGCAAGTAGATCACGTGGTCACTATTACAGGTCAGGAAGTGGTTGATTTTATATTCGACTCCATTATGTGTGAAACTTGGACCTTTCTGCATGTACTTACAATCAATGCACGAGATACACGAATAACTCCCCTTTCTATCTCTCGATGTCAGAGTTGTTTGACTACTCTTTTTCATAGAGCCAATGTCTGATCTAATAAAAGCATCCTTTAGATTTTTCCCTTTCCTATACGCTGTCATAGGTTTATTGCTGAACTCCTCAACCTCCGGTATGCAGCTACTTAAGATGTGCCAATGCCTTTTTACAATCTTGTCTATCTCCGGTGCTTCTTCATTATAAGTTATTATTAATGGAATCCTCTTCTCCTTTTGCCTTTTCTCTATGGCCTCACCTTTCTTGTTTAAAACTTTCTCCATCTGTTGTTCTAGCAGCTTCTTCGGGTATCTTCTGTCTACAAATTTACTCATTAACTGGTTTGTTTTTTCTTCTAATTCTGTCTGTTCGCTGACTATCCTTTTTACCCTCTGCATGTGTCCCATTGGTATCGCTCTTCTTAGGGCTGCTGGGTGGTGACTATCGTATCGTAGAAGTTTATTTGTGTCCGTCTTTTTGACATATAGTGTCGTATTGAACTCTCTTTCATGCTTCTTCACCAATACGTCTAGGAACTGTATCTCATCTTCCGATTGCACTTTGGTAAATTTTATGGTGGGATCTATTAAATTTAAGAACTCAAAGAATTCTTCCAGTTGTGTCTCTGTGGCCTTCCATATGACAAACGTATCATCAACATACCTCCACCACTCTGCTACATTAGCAAAGTGATGGGAGCTGTAGATTACGCTTTCTTCCATGACCGCCATGACCGTGTTGGCATATGCACATGCCATTTTCGCGCCCATGGCGGTACCAGCCAATTTGTAGGAAAAAGGAATCACCAAAGAGAAAATAGTTTTGTTTTAATACAATCTCCAGGAGATCGATGATAAATTGCTTGCCAGCATCGTTATATTCTGTTTGTTGTAACTTCTCTGTTACTGCTGCTATGCCTCTATTGTGATCTATAGAAGTATATAGAGATACTATGTCAAAGGACCAAGTATCAAGTTGTCTTGTTGTAGTTTGACCCCTCTTAGTTTTTTTAGGAAATCGTTGGTATCTTTTATAAATGACCTCGTGTTTGTGGCAAAGGGGTTCATGACCTTGTCTAAAAAGACCCCAATATTCTCAAAAAATGACCCTATTCCCACCACTATAGGTCTACCTGGGGGGTTTTGTAGGGTCTTATGTACTTTAGGATTGCTATATAGCACCGGTGTAACCGGGTTTCTATATATAGGAAATCCGCCATTTCTTCATCAATAACTCCTGCCAACTCTGCTTCTCCAAGTACCTTTGAGATGTTTCTCTGAATATCAAATTTGGGGTCTGTACTCAACTGTCTATATACTGTTTGGTCACTTAGCTGCCGCATCACTTCCCCTATATATGCTTGTTTTTCCATTAGCACCACCGCCCCACCTTTGTTGGCCTGCTTAATAATAATGTTATCATCTTCCCTCAGCTCTTTTATTGCTTGGATTTCTCCTTTTGTAATGTTTGGTTTTTTGAAACCCTCTCTTGGTCTTGCCTTCAACTTTTTTATATTCCTTTTGACTGCTTCTATATAGGCCTCAATAACTGGGTGTTCACTGTCTGGAGTAAAGTCACTTTTCTTTTTTATGTTCAAATCCCTCATCATTATCTCGCTAGACCTTGGTTTTATTATAGTCATCCTATCATGAAACCAGTACTTCAGTTTAATATTTCTAAAGAACTTATACAAGTCTGCTTCTACCTCAAACCAATTTACATGAGAATTAGTACAAAAATTCATCCCCTTATCTAACACAAGTCTTTGATCATTAGTGAGTGTTTTACCCGCCAAGTTGATTATGAGGGATGATCCTTCTTTTTCTACTGATTCCGGCTGTTGGCGTTCTTGTTCTTTTCTCTTGGCTGCTTTTTTCTCGCTCCTGTGGTAGTGCTGTCCTCCTCTTCTTCTTCGGCTATGGGGTCCTCCGGATCTATACAAAATAGAGTAATTACGTTTTTTATAAACATCTTTACCGTTCTTATACAGTCTCACATATTTGTCCTTTTTCCACAAATGACCTCTTTTCTTCCAACTAGCTTGTCCCTCTCTTTGCCAGTTGTAAATTTGTCCATTTTTGTAATCCTCCATATCACGCTGCCATTTCTGGCGTTTTGTCTCCTCTTGTTCTTTCCTCAGCTTATCCACTTTTACCATCACAGCGTCCTTAAACTTTTTTACTTCTTCCTCTCCCAACATCTTTTTCAATGATAACTCAGTCTCTTTGCATTCTCCTTGTAACCTGCTCATCTCTTCTTGTAGGTACTCCATGTTTAACAACAATACATCATATGCATATCTGTCTGACATACCAGCCAGTTTGTCACAATATGTAGCATTGCCATAAAATAGAGTGGGTCTGACGTTAGATCTCAGACCTCTCGGGATTCTTTTCACTCTGTAATATTGGGCCAATGTTGCTAGATGTAATTCAGTTGATATTAACTTTTTGCTATCATTTTCATACTTACGTTTCTGCAGCACATTGGAAGGTATACTTAGGAAACCTGGATCTTGCTCTGCCCCTCGTAGGATCTACTCCTCATCATCCGCTGTATAGTGGATACCACCTGGCTCCATCTCTGTAATGCTGTGCAAAGCTCCTTTGAAGACAATAGTAGATTAGTATATTGGTGCAGCACAGCTCCCCTTAGTGCTCAGCAGTCACAGCTCCTCTCCTCCTTGCTGTATAAGTATACAAGATAAAGAACTGCTGCACTCTTCTTTGTGAAACAACCGCCTTTTTTCGGCCATCAGGTGGGGGGTGGCAATGGCAGTATTAAATTACATAAAATTAACATATAATGAATACAAACTTATCCATATATCAGGGTCACCCACCACGGAAGATGAGTGCCCTGTCAGCGCTCAGTTATATATAACTAACAGAGAAAAAGGAGCAATAGCTAGTTCAATTTAAGGTGCTTTTTATTTGTTTGATCTGGAACAGGATGGGAGAGGGTGGACCTAAGCCCCAGAGAAAGGGAGGTACATATCCATTTTATTACATGGTCAACAAGACCTATGATACATATTATGGCTGTAAATACATTCTTTTCTTGGTAACAATAGACAGGCGTCAACACTAAAAATACAATAATCACACTATTGCACTATTATTATACACCATTTACAGTAGTATTACAGCTTTCATACATAATCTCTATGTGTATTACAATTGCACATAGATCCTAATCCAGGATCTATCAGTATTGATTCAAACCAGTAACCTGAAAGCTTGCTGTCTCATAAAGTGCATTAATAGTGCAGTAACTAGAA
The DNA here is from genome assembly GCA_033576535.1 of Allobates femoralis. Lineage (NCBI taxonomy): Eukaryota > Metazoa > Chordata > Amphibia > Anura > Aromobatidae > Allobates > Allobates femoralis. The sequence goes on along the minus strand of JARQOC010000005.1, from coordinate 447,728,218 downwards.
AGGGGGAACTATTGAACCAGCAAACCCCTAACATATTCAGCATGGAGCCCAGCTTATATCCAAACCAAGCGTATTACAGCCATTATAGTTACCACCACCGCAGATTCTCAAGGCCTAGAGGGAGGAGGAGAAAGAAAGTCAGGGCTGCAACCCCGACGCCGTTTCGTGGCTAGGGAAGCCCTTACAGCCACTTCATCAGGGGAATTTGATTCCCCCTGATGAAGTGGCTGTAAGGGCTTCCCTAGCCACGAAACGGCGTCAGGTCTTGTTGACCATGTAATAAAATGGATATGTACCTCCCTTTCTCTGGGGCTTAGGTCCACCCTCTCCCATCCTGTTCCAGATCAAACAAATAAAAAGCACCTTAAATTGAACTAGCTATTGCTCATTTTTCTCTGTTAGTTATAAAATTAACATATAGTCTCAAAATAGATTTTAGTATGTGCACATAGCACTTTCTGGACATAAGCAACCTGCACATACACAATTTTGTTCAATTTGCACAAAATACAGAGTGGACATTGATAATAGGCATGTAAACACCGCTGAAATGCAGGTGTAAAGGCACATAATGCGAGTCGCAAGATGGCGGACGCCGGATATCCGGTATCGCCATAGCGACGGCAAACTACCCAAAATGCACTGCGCATGTGCGGGCGGTCTCATAGAGACGCTGGACACGTGCAATGGCGGCAGGAAAGCAAGGAGGAGAACTGTATACTGCATAGGAGAGGGCGGACCCGGTGGAAGCCACAGCTGTGCAAGGTGATGAATATCGATATGTAAAGCAATCAAATAAGTATTAATATGGAACAGATAATGTAAATATATGATGTGGAGAAAAATAAGAGCTAAATATAATGGTATAAAAGGTGAATAAGTGTGCACTAGCACTGTTTTGCCCTAGAGGGCACTATATAGATAAACAGCTGAATGTGATAATTGACAATTATGTGAGCATATGCACATCAAGGGTATAAGAGTCCTAGCCTTGTCATTGTATAGTTGCTAGAGAAAGGGACAGGATCCCGAAACGTTGTCACCCCCCACCTGATGGCCGAATAAAGGCGGTTGTTTCACAAAGAAGAGTGCTACACTTCTTTATCTTGTATACTTATACAGCAAGGAGGAGAGGAGCTGTGACTGCTGAGCACCAAGGGGAGCTGTGCTGCACCAATATACTAACATGTATATATATATATATATATATATATAGATATATATAAAACCAGAAAAAAAATTCTCTGCAGCACTCAGCTACTACCAATAATGCACACAAGCTAAGAAGCGATATATGAGGTGTTTTCCAAAACTCAATATTCTTATTTTTTTATTTTCTGGGATTCTTGGTACATACATTGGCCAATGTCTGTTTGCTCGTCAACCACGACACGGTGACCTCAGGTCTGATGAGTTCTATGCTGACATCCCTGTCCTCCTTGTCCTCCCTGTCTCACTTCTAAGTGGGTGGACACCATCTCAACCTCAGACCACCTGTGGGTGATGAGGGTGCTAAGTGCATACATACAGCACCCGCACTGTCTGTGCCTGCCTCAAAACCCGCTCAAGCAGGACAGCTTCGGCCCCTTCCTTCCCCTTTGTCAAGTCCCTGATTAACTCAATGGCAAGGGGACGCCAGAGAGATGCTGTTGTTGTGTTTTCCTTCACAGTATCAACCACTGAGGACTCTCAATTTTTTTTAAAATATTTATTTTACTTAGGTTCTACTTAATAATAAACTACAATTATTGGTTGTTTTGTCGATATGCTCTAATTCAATGGCTTTTTTCAATACCTTTTTGTTAAGCAGGATAACATTGTGTTTAATCATTTTAAGCAATTGCAAAGTTCCTAAGTCAGTTTTAATTAAACAAATCGAGCTGATCAGACTGATTTTTCTTTTTAGAAAGCAAACATTCCTGAAAATCAGATGTTTTCTGTTTGCTCTCAGTTAATTTAACATAATAAGTTAAATGTTTAAAGATAGAGACCAAAAGATGTTTTTGTGACCCAGATTGAAATGCCTGAAGGACCACACAAAGGTTTGCTGTACAAAAAGTTTTTATTAAATTACTGGTGGTACACAAACAGGCAACAGTGGGAAGGTAAAAAAGGACAGTGTGGACAAGGGAGGTGAGAGGAAGACAGGAAAAGCAGAGGACAAGTACCCTCGCCCTGGGTATTGAGAGGAGATGCCAGTACCCTAAAGAAGCATGCCTAGGTAGCATGTAGTATGGTGCAAGACTGCTAGTTTAGGGGAACAGTAAGGCAACCCGATGAAACTTACCCATGGGAAGAAGTAGAGGGGTCCAATGCCCTCCTGCCTTCACTCAGAGGCCCCGACACGTGTTTCGCGTCGGCTTTCTCAAGGGGCAGGTGGTGCAGGGTGCTCTAATCGGCTGGCCTATATAGGGGGAAACACAAGTCACAGCTGCAGCTTGTTTGGCTGCATTACGCACCTTTCCGGCGGAAGCAAAACAGCGGGGAGGGCTCTCCCGGATGCGCCGCGGTCGGGAAGAAAACTTCCCATGACGTCATATCCGGGCGCAACCATTATGGAGGTCCCCGTCACCGTGAGCCTCCGGCGGTTCAGTGCGCATGCGCGCGCTGCTCGCCGCCATTTTGGAGAAGGGCAAAAAGAGCTCTTTCTTGCCCCTCTTCATCTATCAATGGGGGTACTGACAAGAGGAGTATTGGAAGTAGATGGCCGGGGGCTGAGAGAAAAGGGAAGAATAACAGACACATAGCGGGGGATGTGAGTGCGCCAATGATAGCAAGAGAATAAACACACATGCAGGGGAAATCGACATGGAAACATACATAAACAGTAAAGAACCATAATCAAATCTAAAATGTCCATGAAGAGCAGCCCCACACTCCTCCTCCATATCAACTCTGTGTCAATCAATTCTCCATGATGGTTATCGATATCTCCCAGGCCAGAATGCTTCACCAATTACATCCAGGTTAAAGCTGTCAGTCAATCATACATAGGCCAGCACAGGAAAAAAGGTGCAATACTAAAATAGACAAAGTGAAAAAGAGCAAAGTTAAAAAGCTGACTTGCCTCTTTTGAGGAGCAGATAGCCATGAGATCACACAGCTGGCAAATCAAAATGCAGAGTATATCAGTCCCTACATAGCGGGAGATTGTAAATACAGTATCAATATTACAATTAATATTAAAAGTGAGATTAAAATTAAAATCAAAAAATGGGAGGCAGTGATTAAACCCTGGGCATTAACAGTCACAGGGCTTACTTCACGGACGAGTGATGTATTTGGGACGAAAAAGTACCGGATTTTATAGCCAGAAATGTCTACAGGAAAGGGATTGTATGTAAAACCATGCACAGAACAGAACCACCAACACATGCACCATCAGTGCATGTGTAGAGTTGTTAAAATAAGGGACTAGAGAAAGGGGGCAAAGCTTAATTTTTCATTGAGACCAGCAGGTGCCATTGTGCCTAAGGTCACAATCCATCTGCACTCGAGTTTCGCGAGTTCTTTACTCGTATCTCCCCCACGAATCCCTAGATTTAATTTATCAATACCACAGACTCGAAGAGTCTCAGGATTACACTCATGAAAGTTTTTAAAGTGTCGGGGGATTGTACGGAGGGTTGTGACGTCCTCAACGTCTGCTGCCGCAATAATGTCTCTCTCGTGTTCCCTTATGCGTCGCCTAAACTCACGGGTGGTGAGGCCCACATAGATGAGGCCACAACCACACGTGGCATGATATAAAACGCAGGTGGTGCTGCAGGTAATATACTTCCTGATGTCGAATTCTCTGCTACCATCACAATTCCCAAACTTTTTGGTACGAAAAATGCTGTTTCTACAGGAGAGGCAGGAGCCACAGGGATAACAACCCATAAGTGGGCGTCCCGTGTTAAACGGGGCGAGCGGTTTTCTAATATAATGGCTATGTACCAACCTGTCCCTGAGGCTCCTGCCCCTCCTTGCTGTCATCAAAGGTCTATCAGGGATAAGTGGGGCCAAAGACTGATCAGTCTTTAGGACACTCCAATGGCGTGCAAGAATACCCCTGACTTCCGGCCACTGATTACAATAGGTTGTTATAAATCTCAGGACAGGGGCATTATCTTTTTTAGATACATCGGTGGGTTTATTAGCTAGCAGGTCACGGCGTAGTGTTTTCTTAGCCCGTTGATAACCTGCTTTAATACTTCTCTTGCTATACCCACGATCCATAAATCTATCTCTCATCTCAGCTGCCCGTTCGTCAAACAGTCCCCCATCAGAGCACACCCGTCGTAGCCTAAGGAATTGGCCCACGGGGATGGCCCTGATGGTGGAAGGTGTATGCGAAGAGGCAGCATGTAAGAGAGAGTTTACGGCCGTGTCCTTTCTAAATAGATCAGTAGTGACTTCACCACTATCCCGGACCTTGACTTTTATGTCCAAGAAGTCTATCTCGTCAACCGCCCATTTATATGTCAACTTTATATTGAGGCTGTTAGAGTTAAGGGATGAAATAAATTCATCGAGTTCGGGGACGGCTCCACTCCAGACGACCAAAATGTCGTCAATATAGCGGAGCCAGCACAGCGCATGGGGGGCTGAGGCCTGCCCCCCGCCGAACACCCCCGCCTCCCAGTGACCCAGGAAGAGGTTGGCATACGACGGGGCGCAGGCCGCCCCCATGGCTGTGCCGCGCCGCTGGAGATAGAACCGGTCCCCGAAAACGAAAAAATTATGGCTTAACACAAACTCCAGAAGTTCTAAAATAAGACTCTTTAGGGAAGGGTCCCAGTTTGCCATCCCAAGATAATAATCAACTGCCACTAGACCGTCAGCATGTCCAATACATGTGTAGAGGGACTCCACGTCGATCGCCACCAGCAACACCCCTTTATCCAGGAACACGCCATCAAGTCTCCGCAGGACGTCCGAGGTGTCTCTGACATAAGAGGGCAGGGTCTCGACCAAAGGGTGTAAATAGTATTCAATGAATTTACATGCCGTATCGCATAGCCCTCCTATGCCAGAGACAATCGGACGTCCCGGGGGTTCTCTGGATTCTTATGTATTTTAGGTAGTAAATAAAAAGTGGGTATTACTGGTTCATCGACTAGGAGTCCCTCCATCACTTTCTTGGGGATAATGCCTTGCTCCAATGCTCGCTCTAAGATGGACCTGAGATCCAACGAGAATCTCTGACAGGGGTTGGAGGATAATAGTTCATAATAGTCACGATTTCTCAGCTGTCGCATCGCCTCCCGCTCATACATCTCCACCGGCCAGACCACCACGTTCCCCCCCTTATCTGCCGGTTTAATAACAATACCCCTCAAATCACCAATTTGTTTCAGGGCCTGTCTTTGTATATGGGACAAATTGTCCCTTTTTGGTCGTATATTAAGAGTTTTCAAATCCTGACAGACCAGTTTGTTAAAAATCTCTATCTGTGGGCAGAGTGAAAAAGGGGGGAACGCGGTGGATCTGGGGTAGATGCATTTGGGGAACGTACCTGCGGCAGCCGGTGTTGAGCCATCCTCCAACTCCTCCAAACATCCAATGGCCTCTGCTTCCACCTCAGAGAGCGCAACATTGTCACTGCTATTCTTGGCATGAAGTCTACGTAAAACCAGTTTCCTCAGGAACAGATGGAGGTCTTTAATCACTGTAAAACAGTCAAAGTTCTGATTAGGTACAAACGTTAACCCTAATTTAAGAACCTCACATTGGGCAGGTGTAAGATTATGTTTTGAGAGGTTAATTACCTCTAAATTCCCACCCTTGCCTTTCTTGTTAGGTTGTTTCGGGGAAACCGGTATTCGTTTACTTGCATCTTTGCCAACTTTAGCAGCTTCAGCCCTAGTTTGTGGTTTTGAGACCATCCCGGAATCTGACGGTTCCTCATCTAAAGAGGATAGTGATGAGGCAGTGACTATTTCTGGTACGTTGTCGTCGGGTTGTTTAGGAACATCTGGCCTTCCTGGTCTCTTTTTATTTCTCCACCGATATACACGGTTGTTCTTAAAGTCTGCTACATCCCTTTGGTATTTCTTTGTTTTTGCGGCAACTATCTTCCCACTTGGAAAATTCTTTCTCAATGTTGTTATTAATTTGACCAAGTGCTTCTGGTGATAGCTCGTCCGCCAGTTTAACTCTAACAGTCTCAATCTCTTTTTCAATTTCCTCAATCGCCTTACTGTTAGACTCTATCAATAAGTCCATAAACCCAAGGGAACAATCAGTCGCCAGGGATTCCCAGTTATTTTTAAAGTCTTCATCAATAACACTAAAAGAAGGGAAAACCTGTATTCTGAGACCCCTGGGTATCAGACCCTTATCTGTATACCTCTGCATAAAGGCCCTGTTCCACCAAAGGCGAGTCCTCCGGTGAAGCAAGGCCTTTATATTGCCAACAAGTGCATGGCTAGCCCGTACGTCAGCTGGTAGCACCACTCCACCTCCCTCTGTACCAAAAACTTTGTCCAGCTGTGATAGCCACGCTTTTTCGCGGGCTTTGTAGTCCATGGGTCCTTTAGAAAAAGCTGTGAAGAGACACAGTAAACTATAAATATAATGGTATAAAAGACCAGGAACAATCATGATACTGAGCACACATCAGTTTGAAGCATTTAAAGATAGAGACCAAAAGATGTTTTTGTGACCCAGATTGAAATGCCTGAAGGACCACACAAAGGTTTGCAGTACAAAAAGTTTTTATTAAATTACTGGTGGTACACAAACAGGCAACAGTGGGAAGGTAAAAAAGGACAGTGTGGACAAGGGAGGTGAGAGGAAGACAGGAAAAGCAGAGGACAAGTACCCTCGCCCTGGGTATTGAGAGGAGATGCCAGTACCCTAAAGAAGCATGCCTAGGTAGCATGTAGTATGGTGCAAGACTGCTAGTTTAGGGGAACAGTAAGGCAACCCGATGAAACTTACCCATGGGAAGAAGTAGAGGGGTCCAATGCCCTCCTGCCTTCACTCAGAGGCCCCGACACGTGTTTCGCATCGGCTTTCTCAAGGGGCAGGTGGTGCAGGGTGCTCTAATCGGCTGGCCTATATAGGGGGAAACACAAGTCACAGCTTCCCACTGTTGCCTGTTTGTGTACCACCAGTAATTTAATAAAAACTTTTTGTACTGCAAACCTTTGTGTGGTCCTTCAGGCATTTCAATCTGGGTCACAAAAACATCTTTTGGTCTCTATCTTTAAATGCTTCAAACTGATGTGTGCTCAGTATCATGATTGTTCCTGGTCTTTTATACCATTATAATAATAAGTTAAATGGTTGATTAACTGGTTGCAATTTTTTGAATAATTGATTATAGACCAAGATTTACTTTTCTTGTTTAATTAGACTTTGATTAAAGTGTTCATTAAGTATGTCTTCCAATAGACCTATTAACATCTTACATCACTAGATCTTGGATTTGATCTGCTTTACATCTTTGGATTCGTAAATATTGTATTTGTAAATGATAAAAGTTGTTGTTTTTTCATTTGTTTTCTATTTCTTTTATTTGTTAATCTGTGCTATCTGAGATATGTCTTGGGGGTGCATAATCCCTCTACAGGAGGAGCTTGGCGCCACTCTCTGAGAGATACCACTCAGCTCTGCAGTGCTACCTTGGAGAGTCAAAAGCCTTCTTAACACAGGGTAGAAGGACTCATCCCTGCCTGCAGTCGGCGGCAGAGGCAAGACCCCGAGCAGGTATTCTCTCCCACTAGCAGGGTCACTGCTGTCAGTCTCTGAGGGAGGCCATCCGCATAGTTGGAAAGGGAAAGGCGCAGAGAGGCATGACTAAACGAAGGTGGCAGAGGCAAATTGAAATGAGGAGAAAGGAAAGACAGAATGAATGGAAGACAAGAGTCAGAGAGGAAGATAGAATGAAGAGATGACAAGAGACCCAGCAGACAAGACAGAAGATCATCTTAGACTTTAGTCAACCTGGAGGTGTGAAGTAACAATGAGCAAGTCTAGAAGACCAGGTTAAGTGAGATCTCACATAGGGTCCTAGTTAGTAGGCTCCATCACCCCCTTATCAGTCAGTCCCCCCAACATAGATACTGTAGGGACAATGTACATTACTTATATATGGTAAAATTGTATTTGTAGTTCATCCTGTAGTTTATTTTGGTGTCTCAGCTTTGCACTCTTTCTTTTTTTAATTCTGGAGTTATTTTTTGTTAGTGAACTTTCTATAGTGCTCATCCCTAGAGAGACTTTACTTGTTGTACTATTTAGGTGTCAATTTTCATGGATAACAAAGCCTTTAATGTATGCGGCAAGTGCAGGTTGATGTGTCTGATAAGACAGGAGACTCAACATATGCATAAACCCAAAGAACCAGGGTGTACAACGATCCACACTGCTGAGTAAAAGGAAGGACCACAATCTTGGTATATAAGAATGGTGCTTTATTTCTTCTATGTGTTTTGGGGCTGTCCCAGCCCCTTCCTCAGGATACCACCATAAACAAGGAGACTGTTACATTACCTGGTTTAGGGATTTTAATTGTTTGGAGTCTGAAGAATATAGGCGCAAATCAGAAAAACTGGCATAGAAAGAGGCAAAATTTTAAACCCCTGTAATCACAATAGTAGAATATTCAATGATGCAAATACAAAAGCGTATACATAATACATACATTACATACATTCACTGCTGCATACATTTATGTATGTGTTATATATTTATTAATGAGGTTTATTCAATGTATACTTATGTAAGTGTAGTATATTACTGATAGTAAAATAAAATATATAAATATATGTGTGCAGGTTTGTGGTTCACTCACTTCTGCTATGTATACAGCATTAGGGATGAGCGAGTCTACTCGCTAGGACTCGTTACTCGGCGATTCTTAAGGGACTCGCTGGACTCGGTAATCGGCGAGTCTTTTAGCGAATACTCGCTCAGTAACGAGTCCAATGCAAGTCAATGTTTTGTCAGAGTTTATTTTATCTCACTCGCTAGACTCGCTAGACTCGCTCTATCACATCGCTATATAGCTTGAATCTCCCCAAACAGCAGCGAGTCTGAGCGAGTCTACGAGTCCGAATCCTAGCGAGTCTGCGATTCCGAGTCCTGTATTCTCTATTCGGGACTCGCGAATCCAGAATCTTTTATGTTACTAGTCAGCATTGCGTGTTAGGTCAGAAAACTTGTGAAGACAGCCAATCATAGTCAGTAATGCCATAGCAGCTTTGGTTGTGTCAGGACTATGATTGGCTGCTGTCCATCGTGATGCCTATGTCATCTATGACAGGCAAGGCAGTATATAAGGCTTGCCCCCGCCATTTTGGGCACATTCCTGAGAAGAGCTGACCTAGTGTAGGGAGACTTGGAGCAGATCTAGGGACAGTTAGGCAGTGTAGGAGTCACATATAACCCAAAAGTTCTTTTCAGAACTAACAGGACGGAGTGTAGGAGTCAAGATTCCTCACACATAACCCAAAAGTTCTTTTCAGAACTACCAGGACGGAGGATTGCTGTACAGGACTGTAAGGAAGGGGAGATAGGAGCAGCCTTACAGTGAATCCAGCACCATCCTCAGAGCTTAGTTCACCCAGCTTTCCGCAGAGCTGTAATCCTAAGCTTTTTCTGATTTTTGGCACTAGTCTACCAAATAATTTTGGTGCCATTTTTCCACAAAAAATTTCCTGTGCCAGTGCGTTGCTGTACGGTGTCCTGCCTGCAGCTCGCACGGTACTTGTAAACTTGCACGCAGCCAGCACCGCAGCCTAACGGTGCCTGGTTCTGCGTACTAAACAATTTTTTCCTGTGCCAGTGCGTTGCTGTACGGTGTCCTGCCTGCAGCTCGCACGGTACTTGTAAACTTGCACGCAGCCAGCACCGCAGCCTAACAGTGCCTGGTTCTGCGTAGTAAACAATTTTTTCCTGTGCCAGTGCGTTGCTGTACGGTGTCCTGCCTGCAGCTCGCACGGTACTTGTAAACTTGCACGCAGCCAGCACCGCAGCCTAACGGTGCCTGGTTCTGCGTACTAAACAATTTTTTCCTGTGCCAGTGCGTTGCTGTACGGTGTCCTGCCTGCAGCTCGCACGGTACTTGTAAACTTGCACGCAGCCAGCACCGCAGCCTAACAGTGCCTGGTTCTGCGTAGTAAACAATTTTTTCCTGTGCCAGTGCGTTGCTGTACGGTGTCCTGCCTGCAGCTCGCACGGTACTTGTAAACTTGCACGCAGCCAGCACCGCAGCCTAACAGTGCCTGGTTCTGCGTAGTAAACAATTTTTTCCTGTGCCAGTGCGTTGCTGTACGGTGTCCTGCCTGCAGCTCGCACGGTACTTGTAAACTTGCACGCAGCCAGCACCGCAGCCTAACGGTGCCTGGTTCTGCGTACTAAACAATTTTTTCCTGTGCCAGTGCGTTGCTGTACGGTGTCCTGCCTGCAGCTCGCACGGTACTTGTAAACTTGCACGCAGCCAGCACCGCAGCCTAACGGTGCCTGGTTCTGCGTACTAAACAATTTTTTCCTGTGCCAGTGCGTTGCTGTACGGTGTCCTGCCTGCAGCTCGCACGGTACTTGTAAACTTGCACGCAGCCAGCACCGCAGCCTAACAGTTCCTGGTTCTGCGTAGTAAACAATTTTTTCCTGTGCCAGTGCGTTGCTGTACGGTGTCCTGCCTGCAGCTCGCACGGTACTTGTAAACTTGCACGCAGCCAGCACCGCAGCCTAACGGTGCCTGGTTCTGCGTACTAAACAATTTTTTCCTGTGCCAGTGCGTTGCTGTACGGTGTCCTGCCTGCAGCTCGCACGGTACTTGTAAACTTGCACGCAGCCAGCACCGCAGCCTAACAGTGCCTGGTTCTGCGTAGTAAACAATTTTTTCCTGTGCCAGTGCGTTGCTGTACGGTGTCCTGCCTGCAGCTCGCACGGTACTTGTAAACTTGCACGCAGCCAGCACCGCAGCCTAACAGTGCCTGGTTCTGCGTAGTAAACAATTTTTTCCTGTGCCAGTGCGTTGCTGTACGGTGTCCTGCCTGCAGCTCGCACGGTACTTGTAAACTTGCACGCAGCCAGCACCGCAGCCTAACGGTGCCTGGTTCTGCGTACTAAACAATTTTTTCCTGTGCCAGTGCGTTGCTGTACGGTGTCCGGCCTGCAGCTCGCACGGTACTTGTAAACTTGCACGCAGCCAGCACCGCAGCCTAACGGTGCCTGGTTCTGCGTACTAAACAATTTTTTCCTGTGCCAGTGCGTTGCTGTACGGTGTCCTGCCTGCAGCTCGCACGGTACTTGTAAACTTGCACGCAGCCAGCACCGCAGCCTAACGGTGCCTGGTTCTGCGTACTAAACAATTTTTTCCTGTGCCAGTGCGTTGCTGTACGGTGTCCTGCCTGCAGCTCGCACGGTACTTGTAAACTTGCACGCAGCCAGCACCGCAGCCTAACAGTGCCTGGTTCTGCGTAGTAAACAATTTTTTCCTGTGCCAGTGCGTTGCTGTACGGTGTCCTGCCTGCAGCTCGCACGGTACTTGTAAACTTGCACGCAGCCAGCACCGCAGCCTAACAGTGCCTGGTTCTGCGTAGTAAACAATTTTTTCCTGTGCCAGTGCGTTGCTGTACGGTGTCCTGCCTGCAGCTCGCACGGTACTTGTAAACTTGCACGCAGCCAGCACCGCAGCCTAACGGTGCCTGGTTCTGCGTACTAAACAATTTTTTCCTGTGCCAGTGCGTTGCTGTACGGTGTCCTGCCTGCAGCTCGCACGGTACTTGTAAACTTGCACGCAGCCAGCACCGCAGCCTAACAGTGCCTGGTTCTGCGTAGTAAACAATTTTTTCCTGTGCCAGTGCGTTGCTGTACGGTGTCCTGCCTGCAGCTCGCACGGTACTTGTAAACTTGCACGCAGCCAGCACCGCAGCCTAACAGTGCCTGGTTCTGCGTAGTAAACAATTTTTTCCTGTGCCAGTGCGTTGCTGTACGGTGTCCTGCCTGCAGCTCGCACGGTACTTGTAAACTTGCACGCAGCCAGCACCGCAGCCTAACGGTGCCTGGTTCTGCGTACTAAACAATTTTTTCCTGTGCCAGTGCGTTGCTGTACGGTGTCCGGCCTGCAGCTCGCACGGTACTTGTAAACTTGCACGCAGCCAGCACCGCAGCCTAACGGTGCCTGGTTCTGCGTACTAAACAATTTTTTCCTGTGCCAGTGCGTTGCTGTACGGTGTCCTGCCTGCAGCTCGCACGGTACTTGTAAACTTGCACGCAGCCAGCACCGCAGCCTAACGGTGCCTGGTTCTGCGTACTAAACAATTTTTTCCTGTGCCAGTGCGTTGCTGTACGGTGTCCTGCCTGCAGCTCGCACGGTACTTGTAAACTTGCACGCAGCCAGCACCGCAGCCTAACAGTGCCTGGTTCTGCGTAGTAAACAATTTTTTCCTGTGCCAGTGCGTTGCTGTACGGTGTCCTGCCTGCAGCTCGCACGGTACTTGTAAACTTGCACGCAGCCAGCACCGCAGCCTAACGGTGCCTGGTTCTGCGTACTAAACAATTTTTTCCTGTGCCAGTGCGTTGCTGTACGGTGTCCTGCCTGCAGCTCGCACGGTACCTTCCATCTCTGTTAAAATATCTTAGCCTCTAGTGTGTACCTTTCACGAAATAGTACCTGCTACTTGTTTTACAAGCCCCCAGAAAGCCACCAGATATTATAAAATGTCACACAAAAAACCAAATCCCAAAAAAAGTCTTGCTAAGGGACAGGGACGAGGTACAGGCATTGGTAGTCGTGGCCAACTATCCACCAGTTCGGGCAGACAGACGAGGATTGATCGATCGTTCCTCCTGTCTAACTTTCCCCGTCAGGAAAGTAAACGAGTATTGAGGCCGGAAGACGAACAGCATCTAACGTCTTGGCTGGCAGACAAGACCTCAACAACAGGTTCTTGCAGAACTCAAGGTTCCTTGAGCACTGTGTCTACTGTTGGTACATACCATGCTGGGTCATCTAATCCACAACCTCTTCACAGTTCCTCAGACCAACAGCAGCCCCATGAAAATGTTGACACAGACATGGGTCACTCAGATGACTTATTTGGTACATATAATCCTTTACATGAATCCGGTTTGCCAGACTCCGTAGTAGATGAGATACTTGATGAAGAATTGTCCAATCATGGACAAGTTTTAGAGACACCCCGGCCACATGAACGTGTCTTTCAGCAAAGTCTTGGACCGTCTCAGGAGTTGGAGGATGATGATGATGAGACAGTGACACACTTGTCATCTGGGGAGCAAAATCTATCTTGTTATCGGGAAGATTTAGAAGAGGAAGGGGTTGATGATGAGACAACTGATCCCACGTGGAATGTTGCGATGCAGAGCCAGCAGAGCAGCACGGAGGAAGAAAGTGTGTATGTCCCACCAACAAAGGCACCAAGGCCTACTCCTCCCACCAGAACTGAAAGAGTCACCACTGTTGCCCAAAATGTGTCCACTGTGGCTCAAAATTTGTCAACTGTTGGACAAAATGTCTCAAATGTGGGCCTCAGTAATCCCTCAGGGAGTACAGTCAAGCCTAGAGGTCGGTCAGCCACTGTGTGGAAATTTTTTAAAGATGGGCCTTCTCAAGAAAATGTGGTCATCTGTACCATCTGCCATGCAAGGCTAAGCAGAGGCCACGGGAAAGGAAACCAGAGCACCAGCAGTATGCGGAAGCACATGGCTGGTCAGCACCCTATTCAGTGGTCAAAAGTGCAGCCTTCCACAACAGTGTCATCTGACCCAAAGACTGCGACGGTAACTCAGATACGTCCGTCACAATCAAGTGTTGCTGAAGCTGGTCCAGCTGATATGTACTCATCACAAGCAGCGGTTGCAGAGAGACTGAACACGAGTGCAGACAGTTCTCGGTCAGCAACATCCTTACAGTTATCAGTGACACAGCTGTACGAAAGGAAGCAGAAATACCACTCTTCCCACCCATTAGCCAAAAAAATAAATGCCCAGATAGCTAAGTTGTTAGCAGTCGAGATGTTGCCGTTTAGGCTTGTGGGTACCGACTCTTTCCGTGAGCTTTTGGCTGTGGCAGTACCACGCTACTCGGTTCCAAGCCGCCACTACTTTTCACGTTGTGCCGTCCCCGCGTTACATGAGCATGTCATTAACAACCTCAAGCGTGCCCTCACCAACGCTGTAACCGGGAAAGTACACCTTACTACGGACACGTGGACAAGCAGTTCAGGACAGGGCCGGTACATCTCGCTCACCGCGCATTGGATCAACGTTGTGGAGAGTGTGCCAAACGATGTTAGTGTTACATCAAACATCCTACCCACGCCACGGATAGCTGGCACAACCTCATTCAGGGTCTCTGCATCATCCTATATGTCCACTACCCCATCTTCCGCTTCCTCGACCAATCCTCAATTGCCCTCAACATCACGGCCAAGTTGGGAGGTTTGCTGCAGTGCTTCAGCAAGACGCCAACAGGCTCTGCTGAAGCTGATCTGTTTAGGTCACACACCGCACACTGCAGTAGAGCTGTTGAAAGGTCTGAAGGAACAGACAGATGAGTGGCTATCCCCACTCCAACTCCAGACCGGTCTCGTGGTGAGCGACAATGGTCGTAACCTAGTGGCTGCACTTAAGCTCGGAAACCTTGTGCACGTGCCTTGCATGGCTCACGTGCTGAATCTAGTAGTGCAGAAATTCCTGCGTACATACCCAGAGCTATGTGACCTACTGGAGAAGGTGCGTCGAGTTTGTGCACATTTTCGTCATTCGTCAACAGCGGTTGGAAAACTTTCATTGCTTCAAAAGCAATTGAATTTGCCCAACCACAGACTCATTTGTGACATGCCGACACGATGGAACTCTACATTCCATATGTTATCGAGGATCAATGAGCAGCAGAGGGCAATATCCGAGTATCAGTTGCAACATGCCCGTCAGACCGGCAGTCAGCCACGACATATTAGTACAATGGAGTGGGTGTGGATCGCTGACACATCTGAGGTTCTTGATAATTTTGACTACTGCACAAAACTGGTGAGCGGTGATCAGTCCATCATCAGTGTCACTGTACCCATGCTGTGTCTGCTGAAAGAATCCCTCATTAATCAGAAAAATGAAGCATTGAGAGCCCAGCAGATGGCTATGGAGCCAGATTTAAACAGCGCAGTACCTAGCCAGCAAAGCCAGTATGACCAGGCCACAATGGCTCCTGAGGAGGAACAGGAGCAAGACGATGAAGAGGATTTATTTTTTGTTGGTGCCGATGTCAACCCAGATGGTACTCACAACCCCAGCTTTGTGTCTGTCCACCATGGTGGCCTGGAGAGGAGGAGGCGGAGACAGACTTTACGGAAACAATGGGTATTGAACATCGTTCTGAGGACACTGAAGACATGACTCTATGCAGCTTAGGACACATGGCTCACTTCATGTTGACTTGTCTGCTAGAAGACCCACGAGTGATTAACATATTGCACAACGACCTCTACTGGTTGGCCACCTTTCTGGACCCACGTTATAAAGATAAATTCACATCGCTGCTGTTTCAGTCACCACGTGGCTTGACAATTGACTATTTCAAGAGGGTTCTTGTGGATAATATGCTTCGAATATCACCGTCAGACAACACTCTGCCCATAGTTAGCAACTCTGTGCAACAGCAGCCTTTGGTCGGGGCACAATCATCCACGCTGTCCAGAAGAGATGCTGGAAAGATGTCCGCAAAGTGGGCTATGTTCAATAAGCCATCGAACCTGCAGCGCCATGTTGCACCAGTAACCATCTCTCGGAGACAGAAACTTACCAACATGGTACAAGAATACTTAAGTGACAGTACCTGCTTCCTGACTGATGCCGCAGTCCCGTTTAATTACTGGGTCTCCAAGCTCCACACTTGGACCGAGCTCTCGTTGTATGCCTTGGAGGTGCTGGCATGCCCTGCAGCTAGTGTGACATCAGAGCGGGTTTTCAGTGCCGCTGGGGGTATCATAACTGATACCAGGACACGTCTTACTCCAGAGAATGCAGACAGGCTTACTCTAATTAAGTTTAATAGGAACTGGATTTCACAAGACTTCTTGAGCCCTGAAGACGACAGTACTCAGAGCTGAAGTGCCACGTTCAACATCAATATGATATAATTAATCATTGTATTATATTGTGTCTTTTTGGTACAAGCAGTATGTCCAAGACCAGTAATTTGCGTAACCATGTTCCTGCAACCTGGTAATGAGGCTGCTTCATCTTAAACCAACACTACACCTTAACTTCGGTTTCATTAACCATCACAACACCTTTTCACAAGGAATCAACCTTTATTTTCTGTTAGCAAACATTTAAAAGCCCCTTGGGCTAATTTTTTGAGCCACCCTGGCTAACAAGCTGATCCTGGCCCTTAGGCCTGCATTTATACCCAAAATGCAAAACAGCCCCTTGGGCTAATTTTTGGAAACACCCAGCCTAACAAGCTGATCATGGCCCTTAGGCCTGCATTTACACGAAAAATGCCAAACAGCCCCTTGGGCTAATTTTTGGAAACACCCAGCCTAACAAGCTGAACATGGCCCTTAGGCCTGCATTTATACCCAAAATGCAAAACAGCCCCTTGGGCTAATTTTTGGAAACACCCAGCCTAAGAGGCTTATCATGGCCCTTAGGCCTGCATTTACACTAAAAATGCCAAACAGCCCCTTGGGCTAATTTTTGGAAACACCCAGCCTAACAAGCTGATCATGGCCCTTAGGCCTGCATTTACACGAAAAATGCCAAACAGCCCCTTGGGCTCATTTTTGGAAACACCCAGCCTAACAAGCTGATCATGGCCCTTAGGCCTGCATTTATACCCAAAATGCAAAACAGCCCCTTGGGCTAATTTTTCCAGGCACCAAGCCTATGCCTCCATCGTGGGCATTGCATGTACTATGCTCCTAGTACAAGCAATTCTATTGTATGGGCCAAGCACCCTGCTTTCTGAAAAAAATGTATATGAAGCCCCTTCAGCTAATTTTTTTAGGCAACAAGCCTATGCTTGCATCGTGGGCATTGCTTGGACTATCATCCTGCTGGAGCCTGGAGAAAGGTCCCACTGTACGCTCTGTAGAAAACGCGTAGACGCGATGTGTAGCAGGTAGATGTCCCAGCCTCTCACATGTGTGTTCCTAGTCTTGTTGCCATAGCGAGGCATTAAGTAACCCCCCAAACACAGGCACTGTTTATTTGTCAGCAACATTTGTCTGTGGAGTCATGATTTTACACTTAGTAACCAAGGTGACTTCATGCTCCATGCGGTCCGTAAAGTACTTGCTAATGATGCTCTCTCTCCCCTGTCCTCCACGCCAAATGTCTCGGGGTAATCCTTGACTCATCCCTCTCCTTCAAGCCCCACCTCTAGTTCCTAACCAAGTCCCTGTCACTCCAACTCAAAAATATTTCAAGAATTTGCTCGTTACTCAACCCTGACACAGCTAAAACACTCATTAATGCCCTCATCATCTCCCGCCTTGACTACTGGAACCTCATTCGCACAGGCCTCCCTGCCAACTCTCTTGCACCTCTCCAATCTATACTAAACTCTGCTGCCCGACTAATCCATCTGTCCTCACGCTACTCACCTCTCTACACCCTCTGCCAAGCCCTTCACTGGGTCCCCGCCCCACAGAGAGCTCACTTTAAAACACTGATCATGACATTCAAAGCCTTACACAACCTATCCCCACCATACATCTCCGACATGATCTCCCGATACCATCCCTCACGCTACCTGCGTTCATCCAAAGAACTTCTCCGACACTCCCCCCTCATCTCCTCTTCCCACAACCGCATACAGGATTTCTCCCGGGCATCAACCATGCTCTGTAACTCGCTGCCCCACCTCATCACTCACTCGCCTACCCTGGGAACCTTCAAGAAACACCTAAAGACTCACCTCTTCCGACAGGCCTACAACCTGCCATGACACCCCGCTACACGCCCCACGACCGACACCTTCCCCACCCTATTGTATCCCCACCCACCCCTCGTTGAATGTGAGCCCACGCGTACAGGGTCCTCTCCTGTTGTACCTCTATGACCTTATTGTCTATGTTTATTGTACTTCTCCTTGTGTACCTTATCCTCATGTAAAGCGCCATGGAACCTATCGGTGCTATATAAATAAATAATAATTATAATGATGATGACTTTAAGCCCACCCACAAAACAACCTACACATCCATTCCCTGAAAAAAGACAGACACAAAGCAGTTTTTGTAAACTGGGTATTATTCCGCCATAATGGTAAAAATGTCAGAATTTTTTTTTTTTTTTTTTTGGTACAACTTTGTAAACAGTAGGAAAATATAAGAAATAATAACATAAAGAAATTGTGCAATGCACATGAACACAAAATAAAAAACAAAAAAATAAGGGGTCTACAGCTGCTGGTAGGTTGCCGCATCCTCCGGCCTTGCCAGTAAAGTGACACCATCACCCTGGTCCTGCAAGAGGTCAAGGGCCCCATGAATGGCCTCCGGCAACCCTTGAGGGTGGATCCTCTGGGCAGGTGTGGGGAAAAATGGTAGGTCCCTGTTAGGTGGCCATTGTGGAAAGGTAGGTACAGGCCTCTGGGGTGGCACATGGCTGTCCCGGGGTGTGGGCCTGTCTTGTAGGTTGTAGTGTCTGAATTGCCACCCCTCCAAATAATTGAAAACCTCACCTGGGTGGTTTGGTGGGCGACTGGCGTCAAGCACAATCTGTAATGCTGACCTTGCCCGCAGTAGCCTGTGAAATGGAATTTCATCCAGGAATGGTATCAGACTGTGGGCAAAGTCAGCATTACTTTGTGCACGCCGTCTATTAGGTGACCCCGGGATCAGACCATGGCTGCTGTGAGGTGGGCATCCAGGTTCCTCCTCTTGCGGCCGGACATGCCCCAAAGCTGGGGTTGGTGCTGGTGGCGGCGGTGGTGGTGTTGGTGCTGGTGGCGGCGGTGGTGGTGTTGGTGCTGGTGGCGGCGGTGGTGGTGTTGCTGGTGCTGGTGGCGGCGGTGGTGGTGGTGCTGGTGCTGGTGGCGGCGGCGGTGGTGGTGGCGCCGGCCGTGGTGGTGGTGGTGGGTTTTCTCCACACCGCCTTCTGTTTGGCGGTGGAGGGTTCACAGCACGCCGCCCTCTGTAGTAAGCTTCTCTGTGGGTAAAGTAAAAAAAAATTTGGTGAATGCATTGCATTTGGAAACAAAAACATAGGTCAAACATTAAGTTGCACGCTTTTTAGACTCTGTGTATCTGTGTATTATTAATCAGATATTTGTTATTATTATGAAAGAATAACCAACTGTACATAACATAAAGGAATACGTGACTTTCTTTGCTAATTCCATACTAATACATAATTTTTCACCCCCTGATTACCACCCACCCCCCCCCCATCCCATCTAATCTAGACGATCAATAACACCAATGGTTCACATGAAAAAAAAAAGTCCCCCTGACTTCACTTTTAACTTGACATACTTAATTCACAAAACTTTTAGCTTATATCATCTATATAAAGCAGGGAAGGGGTTGAAAGGTATACAATATATATATAATATAATCTATTTATATAATCGGGAGTTTGAAATTCCGGCACTGTAGCCTAATTCCAAACTCCTTAGCGTCACTGCGAGCGGAGACGCGTATGCGCCTTCGCGAGCCGCAGACGCTTAACTCACACAGCCGCTATAGCGTTTTCTCGAGCGGCCTCGCGCCCTCCGCTCACAGCAAGACCTGCGCCCCTCACAGCGCCCAATCCGCCCCGGCATGCTGGCATTTGTACTTCCCCCGTCTGTGCACCCACAGGTCTTAGCAGATCACTGATGCTGACAGCGGGGGGGGACAACACAGACAATCAAATCAGGAGGAGGTCAGTGTCAGGAGGAGATGACAGACGCCCGCCGGGGCCTGTGACACTGCAGAGGTCACAGCGGGGCTGTGTGTGCGGACAACGGGGAGGCCGGGGGCTACGGACGTACCGGACACGTCCTCTGCTCCTGGAGATGTGCCGCGGTTCCGCGCTCGCAGCGTATCTGACGCTGGAGCCGCGCTCACCACGCCCACACCACGCCCTCTGCCAAACAACCCACACCTCTCACTAACCTCCTGCAGCTAACCACACCCCATGTTTACCTTTGCCATGATGTCATTTATCTGCGGCCGCTATCTTTAATAAGGTCAGAAATGATGGCAGTAATCGGATCTCTGCTCCTTCTAGCACGCCCCAACACTGTAGCACCATCTATTAACCCTATTCTCATCACCTATATACTCTGCTACCCACTGAGCCGCCTGTATACTCTGCTACCCACAGACCCGCCTGTATACTCTGCTACCCACAGAGCCGTCTTTATACTCTGCTACCTCAGACCCGCCTGTATACTCTGCTACCCACAGACCCGCCTGTATACTCTGCTACCCACAGACCCGCCTGTATACTCTGCTACCCACAGAGCCGTCTTTATACTCTGCTACCCACAGACCCGCCTGTATACTCTGCTACCCACAGAGCCGTCTTTATACTCTGCTACCTCAGACCCGCCTGTATACTCTGCTACCCACAGACCCGCCTGTATACTCTGCTACCCACAGACCCGCCTGTATACTCTGCTACCCACAGACCCGCCTGTATACTCTGCTACCCACAACCCGCCTGTATACTCTGCTACCCACAGAGCCGTCTTTATACTCTGCTACCTCAGACCCGCCTGTATACTCTGCTACCCACAGACCCGCCTGTATACTCTGCTACCTCAGACCCGCCTGTATACTCTGCTACCTCAGACCCGCCTGTATACTCTGCTACCCACAGACCCGCCTGTATACTCTGCTACCCACAGACCCGCCTGTATACTCTGCTACCCACAGACCCGCCTGTATACTCTGCTACCCACAGAGCCGTCTTTATACTCTGCTACCTCAGACCCGCCTGTATACTCTGCTACCCACAGACCCGCCTGTATACTCTGCTACCTCAGACCCGCCTGTATACTCTGCTACCTCAGACCCGCCTGTATACTCTGCTACCCACAGACCCGCCTGTATACTCTGCTACCCACAGACCCGCCTGTATACTCTGCTACCCACAGACCCGCCTGTATACTCTGCTACCCACAGACCCGCCTGTATACTCTGCTACCCACAGAGCCGTCTTTATACTCTGCTACCTCAGACCCGCCTGTATACTCTGCTACCCACAGACCCGCCTGTATACTCTGCTACCTCAGACCCGCCTGTATACTCTGCTACCCACAGACCCGCCTGTATACTCTGCTACCCACAGAGCCGTCTTTATACTCTGCTACCTCAGACCCGCCTGTATACTCTGCTACCCACAGACCCGCCTGTATACTCTGCTACCTCAGACCCGCCTGTATACTCTGCTACCTCAGACCCGCCTGTATACTCTGCTACCCACAGACCCGCCTGTATACTCTGCTACCCACAGACCCGCCTGTATACTCTGCTACCCACAGACCCGCCTGTATACTCTGCTACCCACAGACCCGCCTGTATACTCTGCTACCCACAGAGCCGTCTTTATACTCTGCTACCTCAGACCCGCCTGTATACTCTGCTACCTCAGACCCGCCTGTATACTCTGCTACCCACAGAGCCAAAATGGAAACTAATGTATATATTTATAAATAATACTAAATGTACACAACAGTGCTGCAGACACATACCTTGGCATAGCGGCCACCGGGTGAAGGAAGGACAGCCGGTCATAAAAGTGGTAGTGGTTGAGCAATGGAGCGGCTCCCGGTTGTCTCTCTGAGTACTGCCGGTACTGCTTCTTATGCTGGTCCCGGCAGCTCCTCCACCGTTTTTTAAGATGGTCAACTGTGAAATGATTTGAAACCGGGTTTAGAGATGTGTAATATTTGAAACAACAAAAGTATGTGTACAAATCAACAATAACATTTTATTCATTTTGTGTGTGTAATGTGTATACAAGGCACAGTGACACGACAGTGTGGAACATCATCAACAGCATTACGGACATTGAGCTCACGTGGCCACAATCACAAATGAGGCAGGACACATGTCAACGCATAGAGAATGTAATAGTGCGGGCACCAGACTCTGGTCATTAGTGGTATTTATATACACCCAACCCCTTGGCCGAAAGAGCCAGGAGGATCAGACATTAAACTCATTGTACTGTTGTGAGCCCATCCAAATATAGGCAACTATGCGGTGGAGCATGATAACACATTCAGGGTCCTGTATACCCTGCTATGGGGGCCCTGTATTCCCACTGCTGGGGCCCTGTAAACCCACTGGGCCACTGTCTACCCACTGCTGGGGGCCCTGTATACCCACTGCTGGGGGGGCCTGTACACACACTGAGGGCCCTGTATACAGGGACTGACTGGCAGCCTACAGTTTGGGTCGCAACCCTCCCTCACCGGCCCGACACAGGTGAGGACGGGGGGTGGGGAGGGTGATGACTGGCGGCCGCCTCACAGTCACCGCAGCTCCCGCATTCTCCTATGGCTCGCTCCCAGCCGCAGCCTCGTGCTCCTCACAGCCGCTCGCTAACAGTCGCAGCCGCACGCCACTCACAGACGCTCACTCCCGGACGCAGCCGCGTGCTGATGACGTCATCGCGCGCCCAGGAGCTTCCGTTTCCGCCTGCTGCTTCAGGGACATGCGGATTATTCATGCTCCTGCAGCCGCATGACCCGTGGCACCTGGGCCAGTCCGCCCTTGCCTGTATACCACAATATGGGGGATGTATACCCATCTGTGGGCCTGTATACTCTGCAGGGGGAGGAGTATACTCTGATGGGGGGCTGTCTACCAGTGATAGCCGCTGTATACCAGGATGGCGGTGAATATGTTTTCATAGTTTTTCGGGGCAAAAATAGGGGGTCGGCTTATACACGGGTCGGCTTATACACGAGTATATATACAGTAAATGCAATATATAACGTGTGAACTCATTTAACTTACTTAGATTGCTCTGTTCCTCATGGTCACTCCGATGGAACGCAGGGAACATCTCTTGGGCGATCTCTCTCCAGGCTGTATTAATTAGGGTCGTATCCCCATACTCAGGATCTGTAGGGAGCCATAGAAATGGACGAGCCTCCACAAGTGCAATAAGACGCAGTGTGTTCACCGTGCCACGTCCTGCTGCCATGATTGCACTGATGAATGGATCGCTCTGTGTGTGCGCCTGTCAGCGCGACTCGCTTCCTGTTTCCTTAAAGCATGGTGTGTGCTGGAGAATCGCTTCCCCCGCATCATCGGCTACAAGCCTCAAAATAAGAGAAAAACCAGCGAGTTTGGACTCGCACACTTTCAGAGACACATCAGCGAGTTGTAAATGTCATTATTCGCTATTACTCGGGTCCCTATTCATTAACATTGGACTCGCTGGACTCGCAACGAGTCCCGAGTCCTTGACTCGGACTCGTTGGGGTCTTGCGATTCCGAGTCTTTTCGGACTCGCTCATCCCTATACAGCATTTAATTATGGAAGTTCTTTTTTCACGGTTGGATTATTTTCCTCTCTGAAGTTTGGAATCTTCCCTGTTTTCAAGAATGTTTTCTTTCTGACCACCTTTATTGCCTCCTGATAAACAGTTTTATAGAAGACAGGCATTAAATATAATTAATACAAGAACAACTGATGTTGCAAAAAAATTTCTTGAATATATCAGTAATTAAAAGTAGATAAAAAACCAACAGGGTAAAAATATCTATGTTTTAATAAAACATGACTTCACATTTTTATATTAATTATTAGAATTGAAGGGAACATATTTTTGCTAAATAAAGCACTAG
The DNA here is from genome assembly GCA_033576535.1 of Allobates femoralis. Taxonomy (NCBI): domain Eukaryota; kingdom Metazoa; phylum Chordata; class Amphibia; order Anura; family Aromobatidae; genus Allobates; species Allobates femoralis. The sequence continues at coordinate 447,704,456 of JARQOC010000005.1, read as the reverse complement.
GAATGAGCGAACTTTCTCCAAACATATTCACCAATTTCAAATTTGGCAAAAACATGGCTGATTTGGTTCAGTGATCTGAAACCCTAACACTTTCCCCAAAAGACATTGAATGCGGCTATTTCCAGGAAAAAGTTTGAAATTTAAAATGGCCCTAAAACTTTACCTGTTTATTTGGGGCCAAAATGCTCGCTGGAAGACCCGTTGGCTGGGGACTGAACCTAACCTCTATTGTTGTGAGTTTCCCCAGCCATTGGGTCTACTTGTTTGTGTTAAGATATAGAATTATTGGAAATTTGTTTGAATTGTTTTAAAGAGGACCTGTCACCAAACCAGGCATGGTGATCTAATTACAGCACTGGATGCAGCATGTCTGCAGCATGCAGACAAGGGGTCCCCCAGCACTTGAGCAGCCCTGTACCCCGAGATAATACACTTAGAATACTTACATGCTACAGCCACTAAGGAGGTGGCTAGGGGCTGCAGCCAAGGGCAGATTCACACCCCCTGCATGTGTAATCTGCCCACCGCTGCCAATCATTCTCTCCCTGTCTGCAGCATTTAAACTGAGTTTTTTTTTCTCTCCTGTTTAGCCTCGCCCCTCAGGGGGAGGGGCTAAACGGACTTTCTGGGAGAGAGAAAAAAAAACTGTTTAAATGCTGCAGACAGGGAGAGAATGATTGGCAGCAGTGGGCAGATTACACATGCAGTGGGTGTCAATCTGCCCTTGGCTGCAGCCCCTAGCCACCTCCTTAGTGGCTGTAGCATGTAAGTTTTCTAACTGTATTATCTCGGGGTACAGGGCTGCTCAAGTGCTGGGGGACCCCTTGTCTGCATGCTGCAGACATGCTGCATCCAGTGCTGTAATTAGATCACCATGCCTGGTTTGGTGACAGGTCCTCTTTAATCTTCCTGGACATTGCAGGTGTTTCAACACCTGCAGGATCTGAATATTGGAAACTCTGCCAGATGTTGTAACAGCTGGGAAGTCCATGAAGCTTACAATGTCCTTAAAACATCAGTTTAAGAGAGATTTATATTTTAAAAGGATTTTTTTTTAATATTTTTCTTTTTGTATTGGAGAGCAAATCTTTATTATTGCAGAGGGCCACCAGCATGCGAGGCCATCTGTTCTACATTCATGTGATAGTAGTTTATAGAAAAAATATGGTACTCACTGGTTTCTTTGCTGCTGTGTTTAATAACCTTTCCAGGTTACATTACAGACGGGGAGGGGTGTTGGAGGCAGTCTGCCTCCAACATCCCCTCCCCGTCTGTAATGTAACCCGGAAAGGTTATTAAACAGAGCCGCAAAGAAACAGGTGAGTGCTGTATTTTTTCTATAAACTATGATTTGCTTCTGCTTGTGACTGAGCAACACCGGGTTACCGGTGCTATGCCAAAGGTGAACATAGGTAGGACCCAGAGGTCCGGAAATAAGGGTTGTGATCACAATAGTGCTGGTCTTTTTTTTTTTTTCTTTTATTCATTTATGTGATAGTAATTCATATAAAAATGGCATTTGGCCATTAAATTCTTCAAAGCCATGACCTTAAAAGTCTGTTCACACTGATAAAACCCCAAAGTATGGCTATTGCTGATGTGCCCAGGAATAGTAACTAACTGTTCTTAGCTATAACAAATTAGAATGGTTTAATAAAAAATTATTTTTCACGTAAAAGTCACAAAGTAAACAGGCCTCCTGTTGTATACTGGGGGCAGTGTTCAGCCTCCTGCTATATACTGTGGGCTGTATGTTGCCTCCTGCTGAATACTGGGGGCTGTGTGCTGCCTCCTGTGGTATACTTGGGGCTGAATGTGACCTCCTGCTGAGGGAACCATAAGCATCTGGTGGGATGAAGGGGTGGAGCTAAATGGAGGGGACAGAGCTATGAAGGTTGCAGACTACATACATACATACACACACATACATACACTCAGCTTTATATATTATATTTGTATAACACTATTAATTCCATAGTACTTTACATACATATGTAACGCTGCCCTCATTGGGGCTCACATTTCATGTATAATTCATATTACAGTTGTCCTGGCATATCTGCAGTGCCCAGTACCCAGTAGCCATATTCAGAATTCTAGATGAATTGGTGGTGAATGGTCACCTAAATAAAACTTATTTATTTTCATCATTATGTTTCCGACATAGATGTCACATTTCAACTAAGTAACCGCAACCGAGTTGTTATATGCTTTGTGGCATCACTTATTTAGCAGCTATGCATTGGGCAACAATAGTGTGCAAACATTCAACTTCGACACTCATTGCTTGGGTCTGAATTGTTTCACTCAGGCGGACCCCTTAGGGAAATAAAACACACTTAAACTCTTTGAACTTTGTCAGCGTCTCCCGCCATCTTACTTGTGCATTCCCAGTGGCACACAGGTACACTGTCTGCAAGACATGGCTGACCTGGACTCGGAAGATGTAGTCTTACTAAATACCTCAGGGGCAGAAGGATGGTTGGCAGAACCAGACCCAGAGTGGCATCATGGAGAGGAGAGGGAGACATATGTTACCTGGAACTCTAGCGCATTTCACAGTGTGGGCTTTCACCTTCCCTTTACCCCTTAAAGGAGTTGTCCACTACTAGGTAAAGGTACCAGGTAAAATAAAAAAGCCTAAACTCATCTCACAAGCTGATGCCATTCGAGAAGTATCAGTTCTCATGTTGCCAAGGCTCACATGACATCATGACGTCACACAAGATTCGTGTCCAATTACCGCTGGCTTCTCTTACTCTGCCTTTGGACACAGGAGCAATCAGCAAGAAGTGAGTGGCATCTGCAGTGCTCACTTCCTATTGATTAACTCATTTGTTCAAAAGCGGGGAGGGAGAAGCGGCAGTGATTGGATACAAAGCTCGTGTGACACTAATATGTCATGTGAGCCCTGGTATTATGAGTACCAACAAAATTGGATTGGTGCCAGTGCGGGAGGTGCGTTGTGCAGAGTAACTCCAGAGTAATGTGGTTATCTCAGTGCTGCCAATATACTGAAAGCAGTTATGCAGCTGGTTTTATTCCCTTACGAGCACTGATGTGGGAACAGTCATTTTCGCCACATATGGGGTATTAACGTACTCTGGACAAATTGTTTAACAAATTTTGAGGACTATTTTATCCTGCTGCCACTGTGAAATGAAAAAAATTGAGCCTGAAAGAACATTTATGTTGAAAAAAAATATTTTTTCATTTTCACGGGTCAATGTTCTAAAATTCTGTGAAGTATCTAGGGCTGAAAGGGCTCAAGGCACATCTAGATAAATTCCTTAGGGAGTGTAGTTTCCAAAATTGGGTCATTTGTGTTTTTTTTTTACTATTTAGGCAAATCAGGGGATCTCTAAACACGACATGGTTTTCAGCTAACGATTTCAGCTAAATTTTAATTCAAAAAGTCAAATGGTGCTCCATCACTTTTGGGCCCTGCCGTGCACCCAAACAGTGGTTTGGATCACATATTGGGTACAGATGTGCACAACAAATATTAGGGTCCAATTTTTCCTGCTACCTTTGTGTAAATTCGAGATTTGAGGCTAAAGTATCATTTTTGTTGGAAAAAGTCAAATGTAAATTCTTTCCTTCTACGTTGCTCTAGTTCCAGTGAAGCACCAGAAGGGTTAATAAACTTCTTGAATGTTGTTTTGAGTAGTTTGACTGGTGCAGTTTTTAGGATGATGTCAATTTTGGGTATTTCTGTCATGTAGACCCCTTCAAATGTGATGTATTCCCTAAAGAAAGTGCGCTGTGTAAATTTTGTTGGAAAAATGAGAAATAAATTGCTGAAAACTTTCAACCCTTCTAACTTCTTAAAAAAACCAAACTTAGTTTCAAAATTGTGGGGATGTAAAGTAGACATATGCTAAATGTTATTTATCAACTGGTTTGTATGACATTACTCAATGGTTTAATGGTATAAAAATTAAAGTTTGAAAATTTCAATATGATTACCTAATTTACCAAATTTCTTTTTCACAAATAAACTCAGAAATTATTGTCCTAAATGTACCACTAACATGAAGTCCAGTATTGCACAAAAAATATATATTTCAGAGTCACTAGGCTCCATTGAAGCGTTCCTGTGTTGTAACCTCATAAAGTGACACTCGTCAGAAGAATTGAAAAAAAATGGTCGGGTTATTAGGATCAAAACAGGATGGGGGATGTAGGGGCATATAACTTATCCAACCTATAAACTAAGTTTAAAGCAGTGGTGGGGAGGCAATGCTGGAGCTGGGGACAATATCATTCTAATTTTATTACTTTTCTCTAGTGCATGTTTAAGTGCACTAAAAAAAATCCAGCCAAAACACTCTTTTTAAAGAGCGGAGCCCAAAAACAATTCTAACAGAGGCCATTTGCTGTCAGTGTTCACCCCTGAACTGAGGCCACATTTGCAATGTAAAATGTTAGGGTCAATATTACCCAAAGGTGGCGCACGTCACATTCGAGGAGTCTTGCCCAAATCACGTCCAAATGAGTAAGGACAGCGCTCACAAATTGGTGAATTTGCATCACATTCATTCCGCCTCCAGTTGCGACATTTCGATTACAAGAGAACTTTGGAGAGCTTTAGAGAAGGCTTGATAAAGATGTCTTGTGATCGAAATGTCCCAACTGGAGATGGAATAAATATGATATATGGTGCATATTCGCCAACTTGTGAGTGCTGTTCTTACTCATTATCTGGTGTCCCGACAGAAATATTTCACAAAAACAATGAAGAAGTATTGTTAAAGTATGATAGAGGAACAGTGCAAGTAATTAGAAAAAAACAAACAACCATAGTTGTTCACAAGAGCTACACAAATTCTCAACACAATTTTTGTATATACAGTATCTGATTACACTGGATAACAGACACCATTAACAGGCACACTCCCTCTGTCAGGGAAGCAATGTCATTCTAGCTTTAGCCACAATTTCACTTATTAAACTAATTTTTTTGTTATAATGCAATGGTGCTAACGGGGCTATATTGCAACCTGCTAAGCTGGAAGTTTAATGCTAGTTGGTAACTTCCCATCTAATGAGTACCGTATGTCTGGACAGGAAGCAATATGCAATAGAGAAAGAACAGGGAGCGCACAGGAGCAGAACCTGGTGGTCTAAAGGGCTAAATTTAGTGTTTGGGCCAAGGTGTCACTCGCCTCTTGAGGTTATGCACCCCTGCCTAACCCTAGTTTGAGTGTGGAGGTGAGGAGACTCACGTTGCCATTCCATGCAGCTCTGTCTGGTCCAATCACATGACACAATCACGTGACCATGGCGAGGCATTGCCAGAAAAAACATCACCGCATGTCTTTTAGCCACAGCAGAATTAATGCTATGCTCGGAGCTGCTCCTGCTGCGTACCCAAAGGGCTAAGTCAAAAGGGAGGTGAGTATGGAAGCAAGAAAATAACTACGGTCTTAGTAGTGCTGGGGCAGAAGGGGATATATTAAACAAGATTAAAATGTGACAAACCTTTAATAAAGTTCTTTACAATCCTCACAGTGTTTCGATAGCGGACTGCTATCTTCTTTAGGTGCCTCAGCGCTCCTATGACCGTGGTTATTTTCTTTCTTCCATGGAAAGGAAGCAATGGCTCGATTCATGTGGATTATCTTCTGGCAGTGTTATTGGGTCTTCTTTCTTCAGTGTTCAGTCTTCAAGTACCCCCTGGAGTCAATATTCAGTCTTCAGGTTCCTTATAGAGTTAGTATTTGGTATTCAGAATAGGAGTTTCTTCTGGAGTTGATATTTGGTTTCCTTTTGGACATCTGAACAACTACATGTACTTTTCCAGTAATAGTGACTGTAGCGCCTATCCACCTCTCAGTCGTTTGCTTCCATGTAAGTCTTGGCGCCTTCTCTGCCATCCTGGGCTGTTATTCTAAGTAGCTGCATCACAACTACCAGCTGATCAGGTGTTTCTTCAAATCTCTTTCATAGAAGTAACATCTACATTGATACTGAGTTCCTAGTTATTCTTTGGGACCAGCACATGACAATGATCTTCCACAGACACTGCAAGATGTGTGTCTTCTGTTGTTCCTACTCATTACATTTGAATAGTTAAAAAAATGAAATCACATGTCAAATAGATGGAAAAGTACTTAGAAGGGGATTGATATTGATCTTTGCAAATAGTTATTTTTTATTCCAGCAGAATTTATTGAATATCAAGTAGATAATCTGACAAGTGATCAGATAGAAGTAACCAAATATGTCAGATGATCTATGAAGCAGACAATGACTGAGTTAGGCTAGGGTCACACATAAGCCGTTGGTCCGTTTTTGGCATGAGTTCTTGCTTTTTCTTTTCCTAAAACTGATGGAAAAACAGATTAGATGTAATAAACACCCTATCTGTTTTTTTCTGCACCTAAAAACATTGCTAGGAACGTTTTTTACCCAAAAACATTGCTCCCAACGTTTTTGGGTGCCGTTTAAAAACGGATCTTTTTTTTAACATAGGGCCCTATGGAAAAACGGATCAGTTTTTTTTGGTGCCTTAAAACAACGGATCCGTTTTTTCTAGCATTATTTGGCAAAAAATGACTACGGCAAATATACGTTAAGGGGCACAGGAGGCTCAAAAAGCATCCAAAATAAAACGGATTGGTCATGGAAAACACTTCCAGAAACGGATTTCTATGTGTGACCCTAACCTAATTTGAGCTTTATTTAGTCAACAAAGGCCAACATGGTGACTTAGCGTATTACCAATCTGGCGTTTTCTCAAGAAGAAGTTAGTTCTCTTCAAAATGCATAGAAATAAAACTAGTATGTAGAGGGATGGGGCCCACTCCTGCACAAAGACCGATTGGGGGATTCATCTGTTTCCTTGTGGCTATTCCTAGCCTGAATAAGACACATCATATTAACATACTGCTCATGTCAAACACCTCGCACAAGCACAGTGCACACAATGGTCACATCACAAAAACATAGCACATACTGTATATCAGAATCGTCACACGAGCGCCGTCCACATGTTATGCACATAATACAAGCAGAGTCCACACAAAAGATAGATTGCACAAGCACAGCGCACACAACAGGCACATCACACAAGTTGAGCAAAAACATCGGATACATAACATAATCACAGACCGTATGTCACTGCATTTAAATCACATAAGCACATTGCACGTGTCAACAACAGCATGGAATATATACATTAGACAAGCACTAACACACAGCATGTGCACAATTATCAGTGCACAAACTATATTATAATAATGACAGGGTAGGTTCACATCTCGGTTTTGCTTTGCGTTACAACGGATCTGTTGTAAAGCAGCACAAATGCAATGTAACAAGTGCATTAACGCATCCATAGACTTGCATTGCAAAAACACATACTAATGTATGCAAGTATAGGCCTCTGTGGCGCCCCGCAACGAGTGCGTCACAGGAGGGTATTGCAGCCATAAATGCAGCAGCAATATTCTCTGACCCAGCAGTCATCTGGTTAACTTAGAGATCCAAACCCTGCATGCAACACTAGTAGAGGGGACCAACCAGGGTCCTGGTGGGCGGAGTGCAAGGGTAGAGTGTAGAAGAAGTTAGAGACACACAAGACTTGAACTTAGAGAGAAGTAACGTAGGATCGGGGGCTCTGCACCACCGTGCAACCCCTGGGCCGTCACCGGTCGGGTGTTGGCACCTGAGGCCTGAACAACCGGGATCGGGCATCACCAAACACGGGTTCCAAAAGACTCCCGTGCCCAAATTACAGCCGGTTCACTGGTGCCGAAGCTGGCAGCAGTTCACCTTTGCTACGCGAACCAGAAGAGTGGAGGAGCAGCTTCACAGGAGCACCCCACCACCCGCCAAATTCCAGTCGTCTAACCAGCGGTGTACCCACCGAGGGATCCAAGGCTCCCGAAAACATCCATCACGTATACTTTGGATAGGGCATTGAAGCAGCCTCCCCGTACCCGATCTGGTATTCCTGGGCGACAAAGACAAACACTTAGCTAGAATGGAGGAACACCGCGGATCTCTGAGGGACACCTATCACTGCTGAGTCCACCCGGTCCACTACCCATTAACTGAATGCCATGTACTGCTTGCTGGTTACAGTAAAGACCCGTTACAGAGACTTACAGTGTCCGTGCTTCCTTATGACTGTATCCGTCCGCACAAAAGGTAACCGCAGCTGCCGCAGAACATCTTATGCAGCTCCAGCCTCCGGGGATCACCGCTCAGCCTGTAGGGAGCGTTCCATGTTGCTGCTATCCATTCCCCAGAGGTTCCGCAGCGTCGGTAGGACTTACCGAACTACTCATAGGTGGCATCACGAATAAATTAACCCCTTAATCTGTTCCCGCAAGACGTCTACAACTTTTGATCTGTACTCAACCGGGCCCCACTACCGGCAGGCGTGGTCCACCCGTGACAAGGAGGAAGGAGCTTCAGCCTGGCTAAACCGGAGTCCCCGGCCACGGTGAGTCAGAAAATGGCGTCACGAACAGGATACGAGCAGGCCGGTTCCCTAACGGGTATAATGTGCTTTAAAATGACTTTAATGTCGACAATTTAGACTTTATTCGTCCCTAAAAGAACTTTCCCGCCTTTTCACCGTTGGGCCAAGATGGCGCCCAAGATGGCGTTCCCGCCATGAGGACTCGCCACGTGCAAGCCCAGGGGTGAGCCACCGCCCCTCTTTGTGGGAGGGCTAAAGGCAAAGGCGCCAAACTCTTTGTCCGCCCTGATTGCTCGAATCAACCATTGGGGCGGACACCAAAGACTTTTCCCACCATTGAACTACAAAAGGTCCCAAGGAAGTGGGAGTGACACAGCCTTCTTCACCAGCTCTTGACCAGGACGGTTACCGGTTGAACGGGTGTGGTTCCCTCCAAAGAAGAGAATGGCCAGCACGAGACTCCAAGACCTGATGCGGGAGGTCGAGGCGGAGGCCAGAGCAACCATAGGCCACCCCGGTCCGGGTCCTGTCCTCAACATCGATGGCAGCCCCGACTTTTGGCAAGAAGCTCTGCAAGACCTTAGAGTGCGGTTAATGGAAACAGTCGAGTGGACAATCCGTAGCTGGAGCGCGGGCCTAGGCTGTAGACTACATCACGCGATGCAGCAGAGACGACCGGGTACACCCAACCCAGGACCGGATGATATCTCCAGTTTCACTACCGCCTCACCGTCGCCCACCACCTGTCCTGCTTCGTCACCGGAGCCCATAGACTGCCTCATTCCGGTGGAGACCACAGCCCAGCCCGTTCCAGCGCTTGAAACCGCAGCCGAACCCGTTTTTGAGCCGGAGCACACAACATGCTCCAAGGAAGAAGCTGACATCTACCAGGTTCCCACAACGGAACCCATCAACAGTTGTACCATCCAAAAGACTGTTGCCTGTTTCGTCCCCGAACCGGAGGCCTCCTCTGCCATTACAGAGGCCTACCTGTTCACCGGGACAGAGACACCACTTCCAGCAGTTACAGATGAAGAGGCAGGCAGCCTGGAAGCCCTGCAGGACGTCCCTGAGGAAGGATCCGCAGCACCGCCGCCCTGTTGTACAGAGGAACCTGTTTCCAACATCTCCAACCATCGAGCCGCCCGATGTGGTCGTCGAGGGAGAAGAAGAGGACGATGACGACGAGACCCGCAGCATCCCTGAGGATCTTGACACCGGTTTCGCTTGGGGAGACACCGAGGATCCTCCATCCGAGCAGCTAGCTCGGGTACACTGGTCGGGTGCATGTGCGACACCTTCCCCTGTGCCGTTCAACCGGGTTCCAGTTCAGACTGTCCGCCAAGCCCAAGCTTCCTACCAAACTACCAGTTCCACTGTTCATCTTCACACCCCGAGCTGTACCGATGGAGATGTACGCCAGCGTCGACGAGAGGAGTGGCAAGCCCGAGAACGCGCCAACATGCGGGCCCGTGCCGAGGCTCGCCGCCAACCGCCGCTGCCTGATGAACTCCGCCGCGATGGTAGAATTTCCACCTTTAATTTGTCTAACGGGTGGGGGTTCGCTTGGGAGGTGGGTTTGAATGAAGAAGTGTTTGTGGGCGTCGGGAAGTAGAGTCACATTTGCCCAGAGGACATCCCGTTCGCGACTTATACCGGGGCGATATAATCACCTATGAGCGGTATGCTTGTATGGATGGGTGGTTCGCTATCCGGGTGCGCCATCGTTCTCCGCGCCAGTGACTCAAAAGCTTGGACTCAATAAATGACTCTGTTCCTGTTAATCACTGACTGTGTGATCTGGCGGCTACAGCCTGAACTTTCACTAAGGACAGCCGACCATCCGCCGGGCTCGCAAAAGTGTCACCTGTTTATTTTACCTGCCTTATTTTTGCGTAAAATAATGACCTGTTATTAATAAAAGTGTGTTACCTGTTATAAAATACAAAAATCCTCTGTAATGTGGGTAGTGCGACGCTTGGGGACAAGCATATTTAACCAAGGGGGAGTGTGGCGCCCCGCAACGAGTGCGTCACAGGAGGGTATTGCAGCCATAAATGCAGCAGCAATATTCTCTGACCCAGCAGTCATCTGGTTAACTTAGAGATCCAAACCCTGCATGCAACACTAGTAAAGGGGACCAACCAGGGTCCTGGTGGGCGGAGTGCAAGGGTAGAGTGTAGAAGAAGTTAGAGACACACAAGACTTGAACTTAGAGAGAAGTAACGTAGGAGCGGGGGCTCTGCACCGCCGTGCAGCCCCCCGGGCCGTCACCGGTCGGGTGTTAGCACCTGAGGCCTGAACAACCGGGATCGGGCATCACCAAACACGGGTTCCAAAAGACTCCCGTGCCCAAATTACAGCCGGTTCACTGGTACCGAAGCTGGCAGCAGTTCACCTCTGCTACGCGAACCAGAAGAGTGGAGGAGCAGCTTCACAGGAGCACCCCACCACCCGCCAAATTCCAGTCGTCTAACCAGCGGTGTACCCACTGAGGGATCCAAGGCTCCCCAAAACATCCATCATGTATACTTTGGATAGGGCATTGAAGCAGCCTCCCCGTACCCGATCTGGTATTCCTGGGCGACAAAGGCAAACACTTAGCTAGAATGGAGGAACACCGCGGATCTCTGAGGGACACCTATCACTGCTGAGTCCACTCGGTCCACTACTCGTTAACTGTATGCCATGTACTGCTTGCTGGTTACAGTAAAGACCTGTTACAGAGACTTACAGTGTCCGTGCTTCCTTATGACTGTATCCGTCCGCACAAAAGGTAACCGCAGCTGCCGCAGAACATCTTATGCAGCTCTAGCCTCCGGGGATCACCGCTCAGCCTGTGGGGAGCGTTCCATCTTGCTGCTATCCATCCCCCGGAGGTTCTGCAGCGTCGGTAGGACATACCGAACTACTCATAGGTGGCATCACGAATAAATTAACCCCTTAATCTGTTCCCGCAAGATGTCTACAACTTTTGATCTGTACTCAACCGGGCCCCACTACCGGCAGGTGTGGTCCACCCGTGACAAGGAGGAAGGAGCTTCAGCCTGTCTAAACCGGAGTCCCCGGCCACGGTGAGTCAGAAAATGGCGTCACGAACAGGATACGAGCAGGCCGGTTCCCTAACGGGTATAATGTGCTTTAAAATGACTTTAATGTCGACAATTTGGACTTTATTCGTCCCTAAAAGAACTTTCCCGCCTTTTCACCGTTGGGCCAAGATGGCGCCCAAGATGGCGTTCCCGCCATGAGGACTCGCCACGTGCAAGCCCAGGGGTGAGCCACCGCCCCTCTTTGTGGGAGGGCTAAAGGCAAAGGCGCCAAACTCTTTGTCCGCCCTGATTGCTCGAATCAACCATGGGGGCGGACCCCAAAGACTTTTCCCACCATTGGACTACAAAAGGTCCCAAGGAAGTGGGAGTGACACAGCCTTCTTCACCAGCTCTTGACCAGGACGGTTACCGGTTGAACGGGTGTGGTTCCTTCCAAAGAAGAGAATGGCTAGCACGAGACTCCAAGACCTGATGCGGGAGGTCGAGGCAGAGGCCAGAGCAACCATAGGCCACCCCGGTCCGGGTCCTGTCCTCAACATCGATGGCAGCCCCGACTTTTGGCAAGAAGCTCTGCAAGACCTTAGAGTGCAGTTAATGGAAACAGTCGAGTGGACAATCCGTAGCTGGAGCGCGGGCCTAGGCTGTAGACTACATCACGCGATGCTGCAGAGACGACCGGGTACACCCAACCCAGGACCGGATGATATCTCCAGTTTCACTACCGCCTCACCGTCGCCCACCACCTGTCCTGCTTCGTCACCGGAGCCCATAGACTGCCTCATTCCGGTGGAGGCCACAGCCCAGCCTGTTCCAGCGCTTGAAACCGCAGCCGAACCCGTTTTTGAGCCGGAGCACACAACATGCTCCAAGGAAGAAGCTGACATCTACCAGGTTCACACAACGGAACCCATCAACAGTTGTACCATCCAAAAGACAGTTGCCTGTTTCGTCCCCGAACCGGAGGCCTCCTCTGCCATTACAGAGGCCTACCTGTTCACCGGGACAGAGACACCACTTCCAGCAGTTACAGATGAAGAGGCAGGCAGCCTGGAAGCCCTGCAGGACGTCCCTGAGGAAGGATCCGCAGCACCGCCGCCCTGTTGTACAGAGGAACCTGTTCCAACATCTCCAACCATCGAGCCGCCCGATGTGGTCGTCGAGGGAGAAGAAGAGGACGATGACGACGAGACCCGCAGCATCCCTGAGGATCTTGACACTGGTTTCGCTTGGGGAGACACCGAGGATCCTCCGTCCGAGCAGCTAGCTCGGGTACACAATAAATTATCCCCTTAATCTGTTCCCGCAAGACGTCTACAACTTTTGATCTGCACTCAATCGGGCCCCACTACCGGCAGGCGCGGTCCACCCGTGACAAGGAGGAAGGAGCTTCAGCCTGTCTAAACCGGAGTCCCCGGCCACGGTGAGTCACCTGCATTTGAAAGTATGTGCTATTTGCAATGCAAAGGAAAACACAGTCATCATCTTTTTACTGTGTGTTTCAAACGCATGCCTTTTTTTTGCAGGCGATAGTGTGCGTTTTTGCAATACAAGTCTATGGATGCGTTAACCCAACCGGTACATGGCGTTTATGCTGCTTTACAATGGATCTATTGTAACGCAAAGCAAAAACAAAATGTGAACCTACCCTTACACTGTTAATTAGGCTTGCTTCATCCACCGCGCTCATCACCAAGAAGCTCAATTTGAAAGATGGAAAGCTACATGTGTCAGATAGGATCCGCCAACTAGGGATGTTAAGCTCCATCCCTGTTTAACCATCACTGTAACCTTCCCAGACATGTATGTGGCACCCCAGAGTCCGGATGTCACTATATCATAATCTACCCCGGGGGGTAGTGTCATACTTGAGAGCAACAGAGGGTATTCACACCAGGCAAACCCAAAGCACATAACACCTTTCTGCCTCCAGGCCTGAAGGGGGACACCTCAACCCAGGTTCAGGGTAAGCTCCCCTATAAATTCTGGAATGGGGCAGAGTTAGCAAGTTCAGTTCCTAGGAGGACTGAGGAAGACATCCTGTGGACTGGAACAGTGCTAAACTCGTCCCAGGGGAGACAAACGTACCTTAAGTGACCCGTAGGCAAGGGTCTGAGGAAGCAGAGGAGAGCCTGGGGATCAGAGCGTTTTCGAGCTCACCCCAGGGAAGTTAGCGCCAGGAAAACAGACACCGGAGTCCAAGGCTGTGCAAGGCCTAATGTCCTGGCAGCCAATACCGGAGGGTGGGGTGTTCCAAGTCTCCCATACACACCAAAGCAGTGTGAAGAGCCCAGGAGCAGCCGCCAGAGAAGTGGGGCTGCAGAAGGGCTTGAGCTGCCTGTCATATGGCACATTGCAGGAGAGAGTGGGCTGCAGCTCAGCTTAAGCAGCCGCAGGGACCCCCTAAGAAAGCGCAGCAGGGAGGCCTCAGAACCCAGGTTGCCAGATTCCATCGCTATCACCTGTCCCTGTGTCGGTATCACCAGTAAAGGACTTGAGGAACCAACAAACCGTGAGTCTGTCAGTTACTTTACGCGCTCCATCGTGCACCCTACACCCTTGCAACATCCACTGCCCTGGGGATCTGCTCCAACCGTGGAGAGCCACTACATCCCAGCTGCCCATCCATCATCCCCAGAGGTTCTGCAGTAGCGGTGGCCACTAATTGCCAAAAATTACGGTTGGCGTCCCAAATAACTTTCCCTATTTTCCCAAAACTCCCTTTATAACTGAACCCAGGGTCACAGAAGCTGGGTCTTGACCCCTGTGACTCCCCAGAAACACTGCAGCCCATTTCCGAGTACCCCAGTGGTGTACATTATCTAGCACTCTTTTCATGGCACAGGGCCCTGTTCCATTTGTAAATGGTGCACTTTATCTCTAGGTCCTTAACCAGCTGCACCATCTGCACAGGTCATATGTCCATTCCTCCCCTAATGTTTAATCCTTCACAGTGTATTGGGCTAATAAATGACTAAATTAAATGTAACAGAAAGAAAAGGTAGTAAACTCCTCTCTGAACTATCTATATCAGCTCAAAATGTACTGAAAGGCACAACTGTTTCTTGGACATCAGGAGCTCAAGAATATAAATGTTTATTCCATGCTAAATGTTTGTAACCTTTATCTTACAAAATGTACATTTATTTTTGTCTTTTCTATCCCAGGAGTAATGCCACAGAAATAACAATCGTTAGTTGTGTAGTTCTAAGCCACTGCTTTTCTTAAATGTCAGGATTCACATGAAGTGCAATCATTGTTTTAATTTCTATTTCATAAATCAATAGTACACATGGAAATAAAGAACTTTGTAATATATCTTATCAGAAAAATGTACTTCTTTCTCTGCCAGAAGTAATCAGTCATTATCATAATTCTATATTCTGAGTTAAAGTTTGTGAAAACTAGAGGGAGAAGCTAGAAGGAGGAACAAGTAGGAAGATGGAAGAGCTAGCAGCAGAGTGAGGAGCTAGAGGCAGAGAGATGAGCTAGAGATAGAGGGACAAGCCAGAGGCAGAGGAAGGAGTTAGAGGCAGAGGGAGACGTTAGAGACAGAAGGAGAAGCTAGAGGCAGAGGCAGTAGTTAGAAGCAGAGGGAGAAGCTAGTTGCAGAGGGAGAATCTAGAGGCAAATGGAGGAGTTAGAGTCAGAGGGAGGAGCTAAAGGCAGAGTGTAGCAAATATGTATCGCAGGGACTGGACACTAGACCAGTGAGGGGGTTAAATACCATGCCCATCCAGGAGAGGTCAGGACCTGATACATAAACACACACAAACCTAGCAGTCACACTGACTCTAGTCTCCCCAGGGAGCCAGGATGGGAAAAGCAGAGGGTGACAAAAATCACACATATAGAAAGCTTCAAAGGAAAGATCATAGAAGACAGAGAAACCATCTCAGATAGCTAGCTTCAAACAGACCCACAGAATTGGAGGGAAATGAGAAGACAAAGAACATTTTTTAAAACATAATCTATGCATGGCTAAATGAGTGAGTGCCCAATCATAGGCCCAGAATTAGAATGTTAAACTAGAAGGCCGGTCTAGAATCTGACCCCCCGGCTGGGTCTATATCTGGTCTCACGCAGCTGCAGGGCCGTGTCATAGTGATGGGTCAGTGAAAGCTGCTGTGAACCTCTTTCCATATTCTGCTCTCCCCATCGGGCAACGGAAGCTAAGTTTAGTTTTCTGTAAGTTTCTCCTTTTATTTCATTGTTTGCATATGTGTATGTCATTGTATTATTTCTATTTTTATATCTTTTTCTGTAAGCACTGTACTTTTTATATTAAAGCTTAAAACTTTAATAAGCTGAAACCTTGTATGTTCTAAAAGGATTCATAGCCCTAAGAAGTGTGTGATCCTGGTGATTGGCTGACAGTATTATTTCAGGGACTTACCACCCTGTACAGATGTTGGTAAGTGGTGGCAGCGTGTGTGAAGTGGGGTGCATGGTCTGAGTCGGGGTGTGATTGATGCTCCCTTTCAGCATAGGACAGAGGTCGAGTGCTGGATTGAGTGAGAGGAGATAGATTAACCCTTGCAGGTGCAACCCCAAGTCACGTGCTGAGAAGTGGGTACGTGACAAATTGGTGGCAGAGCGGTGGGATAGAATTTATTTCTATTAGAGCATTAGTGCATGGTTTAAGAAATTATTCCTTGTACTAAAGAATCGGTGTCCTTGCGAGGAGCACCAGTTCTACAAGGTTCAGCTGAGTGCTTACTTAGACATACTTGCAAACAGTTTCCCTCCCCCGTTTTTCTTTTCTATTTTTTTTATTTGGCAAAGGCTGTTCATTGATATGGCAGCCCGATACATGAAGAAGAACCTGCAGACTCTGATCAACCTCTGCGAGCAAAGAGGAATAGAGACTGCCGGCAAGTCCAAGGATACGCTGGCGCACGCCTTGGCGGAGCACGACAAGGCGCAGACTGATGAAGCACCTGAACACAGACAGAGTCCACCTCTGACAGGCCAAGGAATGCCAGTTCTTGCACCGGAGATGCCCTCTGGAAGTTCCAGCAATGCAGATTCTGAGGAGTCTATGGACTTGAATTTACAAATGGCCTTACAACAGCTGGGAACAAGCGATCCCAATCAGTGCCTGCAGCTTATTGTTCAGTTCCAACAGGCTGAGAGAGAGGCTGCAGAATGCCGGGCTGAGAGAGAGGCTGCCCAGGCCGAGAGAGAGGCTGCTGCTGCAGAACGCCAGGCTTCAGATGGCCCAAGTAGAGAGGGATATCAGTCTTCAGACAACCCCCTCCCAGGACACAAATCTAAGAAGACCGCGTTTGGAAAACTTCCCTGTGATGGAGAAGGACACGGACTTAGATACTTTTCTTTGGGGGTTTGAGAAAACCTGCAGACAATACAATCTACCCCGTGAGCAGTGGGCATTGTATCTAGCCCCAGGACTGAGAGGCAAAGCTGCGGAGGCGTTTGCTGACCTCCCACCAGACCTAGATGGGAACTATGAGGCAATCAAAGAGGCTCTGATCAGGAAATACAACCTGACTCCTGAGGTGTACCGTAGAAAGTTCCAGAACCTCCAGCGCGGACCACACGACAGCTATAGTGATGTGGTGCACGGGCTCAGAACCAACTTTGAGTGGTGGATCCAAGGACCGGAAGTGACCACCTTTGAGCAGCTAAAGGATCTGATGGTGAAAGACCAATTCCTGCATCTTTGCTCCACTGAGGTGCGACAGTTCGTGATGGATCGGGAGCCACCAGATGCGAATAAAGCAGTGCAGGTCGCGGACACCTACGAGGCCAACCGGAGACCGGAGGTGCGGAAGTCGATCGTCACAAACGGGAAAGGGGGTAAGCCGACGACCACCATCCCTGCCCCTGTCAGCCGACCTTCCGGAGGTCCTGTCCCATCTGCCAGCACTTGGCTGACAGCCGACGTTCGCAAATGCTTTATCTGTGGACAACCGGGACATGTGAGTGCCACGTGTCCGGAGAGGCAGAAGAAGAGCCCCTCATCTGAGGCCCCAGGGCCTAGTGCTGCTATTTTGTTTGTGGGTGGTACGGGTGGGAGTTCCCGGGAGAACTTGCAGTCAGTCACGGTGGGCAACACCATAACTGTGGGGCTCAGGGACTCTGGCGCAGAACGAACTCTCATCCACCCCGAATACGTGTATCTTCATGAACTTATCCCTGGAAAGACACTGACTGTCACCGGTATCGGGGGTGAGCGCTGATATTTGCCCATGGCCCGAGTTTATCTGGACTGGGGTGTGGGATGAGGGTGGAGGGAGGTTGGGGTAACCAAGAATCTCCTGCCAATGTGTTATTGGGAATAGATTTGGGGCGGTTGGTTGCACATTATGTTCCTGATAACCCTCCCAGGTATGACATGCCAGGTAATGTTCAGGTTGATCATGTGAAGGGTAATGACAATGTTGATAATGTGTAATGTCAATATTAATAAGGTGAAGGGTAATGTCAATGTCGCTAATGGGAGTGGTAATGATGATGATGATGTCGATGATATGCAGAGAAATGTCAATGTGTTGCCTGTTAATAAAGTAAATCATGGTGCTAGGGACCTCAGTGATATCACACCGCAGGGTGGTTTTACTGAAGATCCCAGGAAGGTGGCAGGAATCAGCACTATGGGAGATGGAGGCAGGCATGGCAACCACAAGAGCGGTGGTTGTGTGCCACCTGCCAAGGTCACGACGGACTATGACATGCCAGGTGCTAGCTGCTCCATTGTAAGTGCTGGTCCTGAGGCATCACATTGTGATGGGCCTCATGGTGGAGGAGGACTTAGCCATGCCACGCCACGAGCTGGCATCGCTGAGGGTCCCCTCCAGGCAGTAGATCTCGTGGCTAAGGGAGACGGAGGCGGGCATGGTAACCACAAGAGCGGTGGTTACATGCCACCTGCCAGTGGTACAACAGACTGTGACATGGCGGGTGCGAGCTGCTCCATCCTTAGCAGGGATCCTGAGGGATCACGAGAAGAGGGAAAGGTGCTTTCTCCAACTGGGCACGAGGGTGGGAACACAGAGCACATAATCTGTCCGGTTGGTGGGAAAGCTGTGTTCACTACCTGCCAGGGTGATGGAGGAGCAGCCTCCATGTCCTGTCAGAGTAGAGAAAGACCACCCTCCACAGTCGGCCTAGACATTGGGGAGATCGGGCCCATGGTTTATCCGACTGATGGGGAGACGGGTCTCCCTGCCGTTCAGGACCATGGGAAAGAGGTACCCCTGGCTTGTCCGGATGGGAGACTGGTACGCTTGTTCTGCCAGGAAGATGGAAGAGCAAACCCCCTCTCCTGTCAGAAAGGTGTAATGGCAGTCCCAACAGCCTGTCAAGTTAAGGGACAGTCCCAGTCCCCGACTTGTCAGGGTGATGGGAAAGCTGGGTCGCTGGCCAGCCAGGCAACTGAGAGAGCGGCGTTATTTCCTGGGGAGATGACCTTCCAAGGTGCTCTCGCCCGCAGATTGAGTACTGGGAATGCAGAGACCGCACTGCATTCTGGGTCCTCAGCCGGTAGAGAAATAACTGGACCACCTGCTGACCCAGAACAGGTCCAAGATGGTTCCTGTGAGGTCGGGGCTTCCGCTCCCCTTCCGGCTATCTCTAGCCAGGGGATTCAGACTGTCACACCAGCAAATGACAGTCGTGAGGTGCTGGAAGGCCCCGCAGAGACCTCTGTCTCTGAACCTGAATGTCGTGAATGTATGAATCTTGCTCATGATTACACCATTCAACACAAGAAAGGGATTGATCACGGCAACGCTGATGGCTTATCACGCCAAGGTGGGCCGGAACCAGGTACGTTCTAGGGAGCCGACCTGTGAGTCAGCCCCCATGCACGTTCATAAGGAGGGAGGTGTAGCAAATATGTATTGCAGGGACTGGACACTAGACCAGTGAGGGGGTTAAATACCATGCCCATCCAGGAGAGGTCAGGACCTGATACATAAACACACACAAACCTAGCAGTCACACTGACTCTAGTCTCCCCAGGGAGCCAGGATGGGAAAAGCAGAGGGTGACAAAAATCACACATATAGAAAGCTTCAAAGGAAAGATCATAGCAGACAGAGAAACCATCTCAGATAGCTAGCTTCAAACAGACCCACAGAATTGGAGGGAAATGAGAAGACAAAGAACATTTTTTAAAACATAATCTATGCATGACTAAATGAATGAGTGCCCAATCAGAGGCCCAGAATTAGAATGTTAAACTAGAAGGCCGGTCTAGAATCTGACCCCCCGGCGGGGTCTATATCTGGGCTCACGCAGCTGCAGGGCCGTGTCACAGTGATGGGTAAGTGAAAGCTGCTGTGAACCTCTTTCCATATTCTGCTCTCCCCATCGGGCAACAGAAGCTAAGTTTAGTTTTCTGTAAGTTTCTCCTTTTATTTCATTGTTTGCATATGTGTATGTCATTGTATTATTTCTATTTTTATATCTTTTTCTGTAAGCACTGTACTTTTTATATTAAAGCTTAAAACTTTAATAAGCTGAAACCTTGTATGTTCTAAAAGGATTCATAGCCCTAAGAAGTGTGTGATCCTGGTGATTGGCTGACAGTATTATTTCAGGGACTTACCACCCTGTACAGATGTTGGTAAGTGGTGGCAGCGTGTGTGAAGTGGGGTGCACGGTCTGAGTCGGGGTGTGATTGATGCTCCCTTTCAGCATAGGACAGAGGTCGAGTGCTGGATTGAGTGAGAGGAGATAAATTAACCCTTGCAGGTGCAACCCCAAGTCACGTGCTGAGAAGTGGGTACGTGACACAGAGGGAGAAGCTATTTCACGCTGATGCAGGCGGAGCAAGGTTAGTGAACCCACTAAGAGGAAACCAAAGAGGAAACTATGGAAGTTGAACACAAGGAATCAGCCAAACTAGCATGTCAGATTAATTGCAAGGCTTTATTTGATGTTTGGTACAGGAGAACCCACAAGGGAGGACCCCCTGGGATGAAACTCCAAAATCCCCCAAGGGAGCACTGGCAAGTGAACCCCTTAACAGGGATTGACCTGACACAGCCATGGAGACTCAAGTGCTGCAGCCCCAAGACCAGAGGGTCAGACCAAAGAGGAACAGGGATACCGAGGGGAGAGGAGCAAGAGGTCCAGGGAACTGGTTAAGGAGAACCAGTGGACAGACTGGGACAGCCAGAGGAATCCAGCAGGGTCACGGGACAGTGTCACAGAGGATTGCTCCAGATGGTCCGGAAGGTACCATCAGGGTGCGCAGGTAGATGGTAGGAAGACAGTACACCGGCACTAGGAGAAAACACACGGTATTAATATGAAACAAGACAAGGCTAAACAAGTAGGCGCTGGTTGGGGACCTGAGCACGGCAACTTAGAACAATGCACAAAATTGCCCAGGCACCTCTCTAAGGAAGTGAGGGCCTTAAGTATACACAAACCTTTCAGCAATTGGCTGAGAGGTGATTACAGGAAAAGTGTCCACTGGCCCTTTAAATTATTTGACAGAGGCATGCACGCGCCCTAAGCTCTCACCCCTGCAACTCTGCAACCCGGAAGTGAGGAAGCGGAGGAGACATGTTGGGAAGAAGCCGCAGACTGGAGGACATCGTGGGAGCACGGACAGGGTAAGTAAGTGTGCGGGAACATGGGGATGCCTGTGGCCAGACAGGACCCGGTCTCCTTGTACCCTGGAGATGGGTCCCACTGGCTGGATCAGTACAGTACACCCTCCATTATGCCTCCTTCTTTTGAAGCCAGCCAGAAACCTTTGCATGAGATGAGGAGCATCAATATTCTCTCTAAGATCCCAAGATCACTCCCCTGGACCAAAACCCTTCCAGTCGACTAAAAACAGCATCTTGTTCCCTCTCCTTTTCATGTCAAGTATGTCCTTGACCTTGAAGACATCACGAGCAGAGATGGGGGAAGGAAGAGTACCAGAATCCCAGAAGTAGCGTCTGTGGACGACAGGCTTAAGGAGAGAGACATGAAAAGAATTATGGAGTCACAAAGAGACTGGTAACTTCATCCGGTAGCATACCTCATTGATCCTCCCAAGGACTTCAATTGGAACGATGAACCAAGTGGCAAACCTGTAGGAGGGAACTTTGAGGTGAATGTGCCTAAAAGAGAGCCATACTTTGTCCAGAGGTTGGAATGGAGGGGAATCCAGATGTCTCTTGTCTGTGTGATCTTTCATCCGCAAGGGTGCCTGTTCCAAGGAAATTTTGGTCTCGGACCAGATCTTGGAGAAATCTCTAGCTAGGCTGCTGGATTACTGGAAGTGGTGTTCAAGGAGGTCGGAGTCCTAGGGTGGTACCCATAAACAACAAAAATGGAGAATTAGAAGAAAACTCACAGACATGGTTGCCACTTGAGTGTCTTATTGCAGGCACATGAGGGACAAGCGGCAACAAAATCGCTGACATCTAGACGTGTCTTTGGCTAACAGTAGTACCGTGAAATCAGCTGCATTGTCTTTTTCAGCCCCGCATGACCAGCAAGCTTAGATGAATGTCCCAAAAGAAGTACACGTTTCCTGTCCTGGACAGGGGTGAACGTCATACCCGGAGGTGGTTGTAACTGGTGGACTTGTGCTACGGTGACCGTTCTAGAAGGTTCGATGATGTGGCGAGGCTCCTCATCTTAGTCGGCAGAGATAAAAAACCTGGATGAAGCATCAGCCTTGATGTTCTTCTCAGCCGGACAGAAGTGGAGATGGAAGTCAAACCTCCATGGAGAACTGCTTGTTGACCATCGCTCTATGGAGAGCAGGCACAGTAGAGAAGGCTTATTTGAAGGACAAAAAGGAAAACTCCATTTTCAGATACCACTCCTTAGGATTAGGTCCCTTATGAGCCAGAGCAGTGAGAGGTTTGGTTAGATCCGAGAAGTGCAGAATAAACTGCCAGTAGTAGTTGTCAAACCCCAGGAATCTCTTAATAGCCTTGACTCTAACAGGATGTGGCCACTTGAGAACAGTAGACACCTTCTTAGGATCCATTTTGAGACGTAACCCTGGAAGGGCAGAGAGCTCCACTCGAAGAGGCACTTCCCAAATTTGGCATAGAGACTATTTACTCTCAAACTTTAAGAACTTAGCAAACGTTTTTTCTATGAGTAGGGAGGTCCTTAGAAAACACCAGGATATCATCCAGATATACGACTACACAGATGTAGCGAAGGTCACGGAAGTTGTCATTGACGAACTATTGAAATACAGCTGGCACATTACTTAGCCTGAAATGCATTACCTGGTATTCGTAGTGACCGTCACGAGTGTTGAAGGCGGTCTTCCACTCGTCGACGAGATTGTAGGCTCCTCGGAGGTCCAATTTGGTGAAGATCCTGGAACTACGAATGCGATCGAAGAGCTCTGGAATAATAGGCAGACTTATTGTTCACCATTGAGACCTTGATAGTTGATGCATGGACGTAAAGTACCATCCTTCTTTTTCACAAAGAAGAACCCCACACCAGCTGGGGAGGAGGATTTCTGGATGAACCCCTGAGTTAAGTTTTCTTTAATGTAGTCTTTAATGTAGTTTGAGTCTCGACAAGTGACACAGGGTAAATCTAGCCTCTGAGGGGAGTAGAACCTGGAATGAGATGAATAAAGCAGTCATACGACCTGTATGATGGTAAAGTCTCCACCTCACGTTTGTCAAAGACATCCACAATTGACAAGTAGGCTGATAGTAATCCAGGCAGGACTGAAGGAGTGTGACCTGGTTGCACAGGTGTGAGAAAGTGAAGATGACACGACTGACCCCAAAGAAGGATGTCTCTTGTCCGCCAATCCAGGACCAGTTTGTGGGTGCAAAGCCAAGGAACACCTAGCAGAAACTGAGGAGAAAGATTTGGCAGTACATAGAAGGCGATATTCTCTTTATGGAGAGCCCCAATCTGAAATTCCTCCTCCTCAGTGATGCCTAGATGGAATCCTGCAAGGGTCTTCCATCCAAAGAGGTAATGAGACACGGATGCTGCCAAGAAACAAAAGGAATACCAAACTGATGAACTGCAGCTTGCTACACAAAGTTACCTGCTGAACTGGAATCCAAGTACGCTATTTCAGAAAATTGCATGCCACCAGCCAACACTTTTATAGACACAGTAAGGGGTAGAGCGGAATCACTCTCACCTAGGAAAGCCTCTCTTATCTGACCCAGGTAGAGACGTTTTCCAGTCTCTTTGGATATTGGTGGCAAAAATGGGTAGCACTCCAACAATATAGGCACAGTTTCATGGCAAACCTCTCCTCATGTTCTTGTTCTTCCAACTTGATGTGGTTGACCTCCACATGCTCGGGGACCTAAGTTGGAGTCGGATCAGACGAGATGAGTGGTCTTTGGAAGGATGGAGCTAGTCAGGGAAATAGCCTTTCATGAGTTGTCTCCTTGGTCCATTCTTGAAGGTGGAGATTGATTAGGATGGTGAGAGTCATCCCAGGTATCGGGTAGATCTCAAAACAAGAATTCATCCTTAAGTCTCCCGGACAACCCATGTTGGAAGACTCCAATCAAGAGTTTGTCGGACCACTGTAACTCAGATGCCAGAGTGTGGAACTGGATGGCATACTGACCAAACAATAGAGAACCTTGTAGGTTGAAGAGAGGTTCCATTGATGACGCCACTCGTCCTGGCTCATCAAAGATCTTGCGGAAAGTGTCCAGGAAGTTTTGGCGATAGCACACAATGGGATCGTTCTGTTTCAGTAAGGGGTTAAACCATGCCAAGGCCTCTCCCTCCAGGTGAGAGGCTAGGAATGCCACTTTGGCTACGTCCATCAGATACTGCTGGGGCAACAGCCTGAAATGCAGCTGACACTGGTTAAGAAACCCCCTGCACAACTTGGGATCGCCAGAGTACCAAGTAGGTTTGCAGAGACGAGGAGAAGACTTGGATGCAGCGGCGACCACCAGCTTTAGCAATGGAACCTGTATATGAGGAGTGGCAGCCATTTGCATGTTGGTTAGGCGTTCATCCACAGAAGTCATGTAATTCAACATCCGAGCTTGCATCTCTCATTGCTGGTCAAGTTCCTGATGTAAATCCGCAAGTTGTGAAGCATTGGTGGGCTCGGCAGCCAGAACAAAACAGAGACGGGCAACCAAGGTCTGCATGGAAGTCACCAGTTGGTCCTAACATTGCCGAAGACCAGCTAATTCTCTTTGGGCTGAGAATCAGGTATCAATGGAGTCCATGGCCTGTTCAAAATCTGTTATGCCGAGGCAGGCAAAGCAAGGTTAGTGAACCCACTAGATCACGGAGAAACTGTGGAAGCTGAACCCAAGGAACCAGCCGGACTAGGACGTCAGATAAATTGCAAGGCTTTATTTGAAGTTTGGTTAAGGAGAACCCACAAGGGAGGACCCCATGTGTCACAACTCAGAATTCCCCCGAGGGAGCACCGGCGAGTGAACCCCTTAACAGGGATTAACCCAGCACAGCTACGGAGGCTCAAGTGCAACAGCTCCAATACCAGAGGTTCAGACCGAAGAGGAACAGAGATACTGAGCGGAGAGGAATAAGAGGTCAGACAGAACAGTCAGAGGAGTCCAGCAGCAGTATGGGACATTGTCACAGAGGATTGGTCCATATCGTCCAGAAGGTACCGTCAGGGAGCGCAGGTAAATGGTAGAAAGGCAGGACACCGGCAGTAGAAGAAAACAGTATGAATATGGAGCAAGACAATGCTAAACAAGCAGGCACTGGTTGTGGACCTGAGCATGGCAACTTAGAACAATGCACAAAGTTTCCCAGGCACCTTCCTAAGGAAGTGGGCTTTAAGTATACACAAACATTTCAGCGATTGGCTGAAAGGTGATTCCAGGAAAAGGGTGCGCTGGCTCTTTAAATTATTTGACAGCGGTGTGCACATGCCCTAAGCTCACTCCCCCGCAACCCAGAAGTGAAGAGGTGGATGAGATTCGTCGGGAAGGATCCGCAGCCTGGGGGGACATCGCAGGAGCGCGGACAAGGTAAGTAAGTGTGCGGGGAACCAGGGGATGCCTGTGGCCAGACGGGAGCCAGTCTCCCTGTACCCTGGAGATGTTTCCCACTGCCCAGATCAAGCTAGAGGCAGAGGGAGAAGCTAGAGAAAGAGGGACAAGCTAGAGGCAGAGGATCAAGCTAGAGGCAGTGAGAGGAGTTAGGGGCAGAGGGAGAACCTAGAGGCAGAGGGAGAATCTAGAGGCAGAGGGAGGAGTTAGAGCTCTGCCCCACCTCATTCTTCTATTTATAAGAATCTAATTAGTAACAACTGCCATCTCCTATCTCAGTAATGAGAAAGTCTTCACTGAACACAGATTTTATCGTAGAATTGAAAATTTTTATAATGACTGATCATTTCTGGCAGAGAACATTTGCTTAGTTTCATGTGTAGTGTTGATTTATGAAATGAAAATGAAAGTTATAGTTCAACTTAAAATATTAAGCAGATTGTATCATTGACAAATTCTAGTAATACTTCACTTACCAGATAGCTTGCTGTAGTTTCACAGTTTTGATAACATCTCTGCTTTTTTCAGCATGTGGTAAAGGCTAGAGGACTAGTAAACCAGCTGCCAGGTAGTCCTCTATAATCTTGACCCCAGTCCAATCCTTCACAGCACCCAGTAAGAGATACATCGCTGGCATCAGGGTTTTTGCCCCATATGTCAAGATGATTTCAAATGGGGTAGAAAAAACTTTCTCAGAAAATTCTTTTAACCTTTAATTTTCTTCACTTCCTTTGTCAAATACCCTACAATTAGCTTGCTCAATGAAATTGTGATTGTGTTTTCCAGTAGCATTGTCGACTGTCTCACTTTCAAAGCCTCGTCTTCTATATTGTAACTTAATGTCTCCCTTTCTTGTAATGAATTAATAATGTATGAAATTTTGTAAACATTTAACACAATATTGTGAACTGAATGAACCATTTTAGATGTTTCTAATTACTGACTTGATGGTGAAGAGAATACGAGAGGCTATTTCATACAGATGGCATAGTATAAAAACACATGGAGCCCAGTCAATCGCACAATTAAACCAATCTTTTATACAAAATAGTTTTTCTTTAATGGAAGCTAATTATACACAATGAATATGTTATTTCACTTAGTGTTACTGAATACTTATAGCATTTTATTCATCATTTGGGTGTCATCATAATCTGTTATGCACCTGTCCCAGATCTGAACCTTGCTTCTGTTACTGTAGTCTGCTAGACTCTGTTGTGCTCCGCTTTGTAGATGGCCTGGTGTGATCCCATGTGACCATCTGCCCTGGCCTATATGAGACTTAACAATACACAATCTTGTGTCTTGGTAGTAAGACTTCAGTGTTGCTAAGACTTTAGCATGCTCTACACACCAGTCTTCCACCAGCTTACTTGCAGTCTCCTTGACAACTTCAGCTTGCCAGCAATTACCAGCCTCCCACCTTTTTATCTGCAGTCTTTTGGGTGTCTTCCACATGCCAGTGGCTCCAGACTCCTGCCTACTTTCCTGTGGTCTCATAGACGTCTTCTGCCTTAAAGCAGTTTCCTGCATTCCCCCTGCCAGTGGTCTACCGGACATCTTCCGTCTGCATCCCATCTTCCTATTTGTGGTTTGCTGTCACTCAGCTGTCCATGTCTCACATGTCCCTTCTATCTGCTGCAACAACAACCATGACC
Organism: Allobates femoralis; assembly: GCA_033576535.1. Lineage (NCBI taxonomy): Eukaryota > Metazoa > Chordata > Amphibia > Anura > Aromobatidae > Allobates > Allobates femoralis. The sequence goes on along the minus strand of JARQOC010000005.1, from coordinate 447,677,344 downwards.
TGTGTGTTCATCTGGTCAATAGGCTTGGAGGATCCACCTCATCTGTTGAGTGTAGCAGAATACCAAGACCATGGATCCAAAAGGTGCAGTAGTGACAATACAGTTGCTGAAGGATATGGGTGAGTTGCCTGACCTTGTGGTGCAATAGTCTGGCAGCCAACATGAACTTGTCCAGGTTTTGCAAAATCTCATTGCCTGTATGGATGCACTGCCTCAGACACCTGAAGTCTTTCCACTAGACCCCAAACACTTTCCATACTCTACTCAACACCATTATGCTTGGGAAATTGCTCTAAATTTACCCTAGCCTGCAGAATTTAATGGTGTTCCTAAAGCCTGCTGGGGTTTTGTCAATAAATGCACTGTGCACTTTTAATTATTTAGTAAAGTGGCATATATTTTTTAGTCATTGTCTGGTGATGCTTTGGCATGTGCTGCACCATTTTGGGAATGGGACAACACCATGATGCATTCTTTACCCTCCTTTCTATCAACTTTCTGCAGAGGGTTTGAAGGACCACGCTGTGTTCACTCAGCAGCTAATTAATTACTGCAGCAAGACAAGTGACTAGCTCTGTGGGACATTATGCCATCCAGTTAGGTACTCTGTCCGCAGAATTGGCCTGGAACAACAATGCACCTCTGGCTGTCAAATACGCCGACATTTTTAGCCGTGTGAAGGATGAACTTGTGGGTAGAGATGTGCCTACTACTACTACTACTACTACTACTACTACTACTACTACTTGCTACTAGTGTGGATTTACATTTCAAGGAACATTCTAGGAGAAAAACTCTGGTCTCTTATGTCTTTCCCTTAAGGGTCTCTTGTAAATTGCCTCCCAGATCAGCCGCAACTGAACTTATGCAGATTGATTAGAAAAGGCTGTCACTAGCTAAAAGATCTCGTCGACTCTTACAAGGACTGTTTACGCTGTGGTGAATGGTATAATTCTACCACAGACTGTTGTAGGATAAAGGCCAAACAGAAAAACATGTCTTCCACTAAAGATAAATTGCTTGTAACTATGTCTGTTTTCTATGGTAGCTCACTGGACAAGCATATGTTGCCTATGGAGCATCAGAAACTTTCATGGACTTTGCTTTAGCAAAAATATTAAGATATGGCTCTTTCTCCATCATCTCTCCTATATTGAGGTTATCTTGTTGCCACTATTGTGCTTCTCCCATAAAGATTGTATATGTGTATTCAAATTCACAGTTTTCTATATGTAAATGTTCAAATAAAGTTTGTAAAGTTTTGATAAGAACGTCCTGGATGTTTTTTTTTTTGTTATTTAGGGCTACTTTCCATTATTACCATTTTTGGCTTTTAACTACCGTAAATGATCTTGTTTAATTTTATGTGTTAAAGTGAGAATAATAATAACAACATAATGTACAAAAATGCATTCTGGGGGCAGCACAGTGACATAGTGGCTCATTGGTTTGCACTGCAGCCTTGCAGCACTGGGGTCCTGGGTTCAAATCCCACCAAGGACAATATCTGCATGGAGTTTGCATGTTCTCCCTGTGACTGTGTGGGTTTCCTCCAGGCACTCTGGTTTCCTCCCACATTTCAAAAACATACTGATAGGATGTTTAGTTTGTGAACCCCGATGGGGACAGTTTTGCAAATGTATGTAATGGGCTATATAAATGAATATTATTATTATTATTTCTGACATTGCAAAAAATATTGGTGACCAATAGAGGCCCCTTTTCTTTTTTTTTTATAACAGTCATAAGTCTTCCACACATGGAGTCTGTCATTGTATGAATCTTTTGACGATCAACTTTTTGAAAGCACCAACCACAACCTCTCAGGCACTGTTCAGAGAGGAGCAATGTTTTCCGTCACCATAAATCTCCCATTTAAGAAGGGCCTCTCAAGTTTTTTAGGTCATGTGAGGAAGGGGCTAGGTTTGTATTCTTTCATCATTAAAGCCTTTACTGGCTAGCAAGCAGTGGATTAATTTGATGCAAAATATGCAAACTAATTAGTGAAAAGCAAGAACTACCGTGCTTGTGTGGCGCCCCTGCGTTCAGGAGGCCACAAAGGGAACTGCAGCCAGGCAGGTAGGACGACAGTTGCACATCAACACCCTCACAGCCCACACACCCACGTACAGTAGAGGGCAGTACCCAACCCGGAGCCTGGGAACTCTAGGCAGGCATGGGGTGGTAGGGTTTAGAGCAGTGGGTGGGCAAACACGTGACAGAAGGTAGAAATAGTGAAGAGGGAGGAGGAAGGAGTCAGTAGGCCGAGGTAGGCTGAGATGAAAAGACTGAGATCACACGTCCTGGCAAAGTGGGGTGTAGGAGCGCAGAATCTGAACAGAGCCAGTGTGAGCCGCAGAGAGAAAGCACGTCCGAAGCCAGCACCCCGGGAGTGTGAGGGAAGTGAGGGATGGTGATACCGGGCCCTAGAACCACGGTCGAGATGGCAGACTGCAGGCGGAGTAGCCCTCCTATGATACTTGAAGACACAGTAGAGAGAGCCTGGTAGAGCCTCACACGGGAGGACTGCTGGAGGCTAGGCTAAAGTAGAGTGTCGACTTTAGAGGGGACCATAGTTTCACCCGGTATCCCCAGACATCCGATGGGGGACCACAGCTACACGTTAGGGTCCCTACCCCAAAGGACAGGCAGCTCAGTGGCAACCCAGAGGGCTCACAGGAGTCCGAGCCACCGCCATACTGTCCGGAGTCACACACAACTAAGTGAACAAAAAAAGAGAGAGAGAGTCAACAGCCTGGGAAGGACGCAGAGACAGAGTAAAGGGTCACAGTAGGAAAGACATGGCTGCAAGGAGTAAAGGGAACCCAGAGGGGAGAGTGTGCCCGTGTAACTGAACTGTAAGAACTGTACTGAACTGTAAACTGTACATGAGAACTGGAGAAGTAAACACGGTGAACCCTGAACACGACTCCCTTGCATCTCTCTTCCTGAACACGACTCCCTCCATACAGGTTTGCAGCAGATCCCAGCTTGGAGAGCACAGCTTACAAGCTCCAACACTGAAGGAGGATTCCTGCAGCATCTGGACAGTAAGTGTACTGCACCCAGCACCAGGCCTGCACACCATACGATAGACTCTAATCATCACTGCCCCGGGGAACACAGTTCTGCCCACAGAGAACTATTCCATCCCTGCTGCCATTACATCATCCCCGGAGGTTCTGCGGCAGCAGCAAACCCCTTAGTGGCCGCACACTGTGGGTAGCGTCACGACTGATATTTCCCCTGTAAATATCCCCTTATTATTGCCAGGGCCCGGGACACGGTCCGGACCAGGACCACCCGTGACTTCCCCAGTAGCAGCCCCGGTCCGCTACCGAGTACCCCGTCCCAGTGGGCTCGACACTTGTGTGGCGCCCCAATGGTCAGGTGTCACAATTGGGGTACTGCACCCATAAATGAGTATGCGGTTACCCCTGTCACAGTGGGAATGCAGGGTTTGTAGGAGGCTCTCATCCCAGCACTCCCCCAGACCCACCTAGAAAAAACAGTTAGAGACTAGTCCCTGGGGAGAAAGTTAGGTGAGGAGGGAGGTAGCAAAACGAGGGATTCTAGTTTGCCTCGAGGGACGAAGGAGCATAGCAGCCCTACAGAAAAGGGAACTCCAAGAGAGGGGGCCTGGAGAGAGAAAACAGGCAGCCCAGACTGAAGGAGGGGACCCCCCAGATCGGAGCGTCCATACTCCGGGAGGGAACCCTGGTCCATTTACCGGAGTGCCGATCCCGAACACGCAGCACAGGGTGTTCATCCCCTGAGTCGTTAACACCGGACGTCATGGGTCCGTCTACCAGCCCCGACACCCTGTCAGAAGGAAATCAGTCACGCCAGGATAACCCACCGGGGTCGAGTCCCAGTGCAGGAGAGAGGGAGAGCAGGAAGCCGGGATACTCAGAAAGCACAGCAATCAAGCCTGGTACTAAGTGGGCTGTTCCAGGACAGGCAGCAGCAGGACACGGGTCAGAGTAAGGAAGGAATACCACGGGAGATTCTGAGAGACTTTACAGCCCACTGTGACTACCCGGCCGGCTACTTTTACTTAACAACTGTTGTCCACTGTGAACTGTATCACCACCAGCATTGTGCCAGTAAAGTACCCGGCTAGAGTGACAGAGTTTCTGTGTGCTTGTTTCACTGCTACACTGCAACCTGTTTATTTCCATCATCAGCACTTCCATCACAACAGGTCCATCCCTGCTCCGGAGGGCCAGCTCCATCTGCAGGGAGTTGTACCATCTCAGCTGATGTACCATCACCCTTCGGAGGACTGAAGCAGTGCTGGTGCTTAATAACCAGAATCTGCGGATGGCGTCATGTGAACTTTGATCATTATCCCCTTTTTGTTGACCACCAGGGCCACGGGTCTGGGCCGGCCACCAGTGATATCCCAACCGCAGCAGAGGGCCCAGATACAGGAGTCACCATATACCCCTGGGCGAGTAATTTGGGACTCGGTACCTGTCATATCAGATGCAAGAACAGGCTTGGCTTATGTACATTGGAAGTCAATGGGAAATTTGAACATTTTCCCACAAGATCTTCTGGAAAAATGCTTGAGTTCCCCATTAACTTCCATTATACTTTGTACACACGTTTAGCCCATCCAAGTATCTTTCTGCTTATTGAGAGTACCGAGCACCTGAGTATGGTAGTGCTTGCTCCTTACTAAAAATAAATCAAAAATATAAACAATGCAAGCCTACTGATCTAACAATCACATAATTCTTTAAATATAAATACTCCATTAACAGGCAAATAGTGTGGACTTTATTAGCCCAAGTGGCAATGTCTCAGTTCTATCACAGAACCTTTCTCAATATTGTACATATACCATACTTTTTGGACTATAAGATGCACTTTTCCCCCTAACGTTTGAGGGAAAGTGGCTGGTGCACCTAAGATTCTGAATGAATGGTTTGCTGTGCTGTGCTTTAATGGGGGCGGCTTTGGAGCGGTCACTTGGAAAGGGCCCAAAATAAGGTTAGTAGTAAGTACAGAATTCAGGGACATTACTCCCATAACAGTGTTAGCATCAGCTCCCCACTATAACAGCATGTCATGGACTTCATTTTTTGCTTAAATTTTTTTCACTTGTTCCCCTACTCTAAAACCAGGATGTATCTTATAGTCTGAAAAATATGGTGTATATATATATATACCGTATACATATATATATATATATGCATATATCTGCATAGATATACACACACCTATATATGTATAGTAGTTCAAGCCGTAAGATATTGAAAACACTGGCAAATCTCCAAAACGGAAGCTCCTTGTCAGTAAATTGGACAGTTGATTAATTCCAGCATTAGAAGTATTAGAAACAGAAGTTGATAAATAGTTGATCTTGCTTTGCCTTGTGTTCATGAGTAATGATGAATGCCATTTATTTAATCAGATTAGTTTAAACAAAGAATTCATTATAAGAAAAAAAATATGCAATGTTAAAAACATATTAATCCAGAAGAGGGAGCCCTAACATAATAAATATAAAAACATTATCATTTATAGCGCTTTCTCCTGCATTTTCTTTCAGTTAATACAATGATGTAGATTTATCAGTAACTAATATCATATGATGCATGAAATTACAAATTGATTAAAATGGCACAATTTGTCCAAATAGATCAAAATGTAGCATATGAGATCATCATGTATGATGTGTTTTTTTCTGTATAGCGCCTCTCAACTAGCATACAGATTTAATTTACTACGTCATGTCAGGAAGATGTTTCCTTTTTTCCTATTGTTCTTCAATTGTGTATCTCAAAGCTGTCTTAAATGATCAGACTTAGGGCCCCATTACACGCAGCGACGCTCCAGCGATCCCGACAGCGATACGACCTGGATCGCTGGCGTCACTACGTGGTCGCTGGTAAGATGTCAAACAGTCAGATCACACCAGCAACGCAGCAACGATACGGAACAATACAGCGGTCGTCGGGAACCTGTCACTCTCAGGCATAGTATTGAGATGGTTGGTTGCTGTCCCTGTCAAACACAGCGATGCAAGTTGCCCAGCGGGAGCACGACGGCCAAAAAATTGTCCAGAATGGTTTGTCACAATCAGCGATCTCACAGCGGGGGCCTGGTCGCTGCTACGTGTCACACATAGCGAGATCGCTGGCGAGGTCACTGTTACATCACAAAACCTATGACGTAACAGCAGTATCGCTAGCGATATTGCTATGTGGGAATTCCCCTTAGTTAAAGGGATCCTGTCACCTCCAAAACGCCTCCTAAGCTAGCAAAACATGTCCCTGCAGCATAGTATCACTAATCTCACACTTCTTTTGTCTCCTAAAAGCATCCTGTCAAAGTGCATAAAAACGTTTTAATACTCACTCATTAGTGATTATAATTAGCAGGGGCTATATTCTTTAGTCACCAGGGCGGGCTGTTTTGCAGGCTCCAGGATCCACCCTTTCTCTGTCTATTTGCTTCACTTGTGCAGGCATTGCCCTCCCCCCTCTCTATCACTCACAGAATGCAAATCATTAGTCCTGCCTTCAGCTGCACATCACAGCAGCACAGACAGAGAGAGGGTGGATCCTTGAGGCTGCAAAACAACATGCCATGGTGACTAAAAGAATATAGCCCCTGCTAATTATAATCACTAATAAGTAAGTATTAAAACGTTTTTATGCACTTTCACAGGATGCTTTTAGGAGACAAAAGAAGTGTGAGATTAGTGATAGGATGCTGCAGGGACATGTTTTGCTAGCTTAGGAGGCGTTCTGGAGATGACAGGATCCCTTTAAATGGGAAAAAGAGTTTCAATTCCAACTGAATTTTATCTCGTTCACTTACATCGATATAGATCTAAAACATTTCCTATTTTACAAAATCAGTATTTAAAGAGGACCTGTCACTAGGTCAAACATGGGCAGGATTTGTTTTTATGTTGTTCCCTCTTATTCCCTGACCGTGCCATTTTTTTCTCCTTTTTTGTAAATTCTCCATATGGTTGGAGAGACATGGACCTTTTACTTGGTTGCAAATTTTTATAGTCTTTAGGCCGGAGTTAGGTTAGGGTCACATATAGATGATGCGCCCCTAGGCTGTGGGGTACTCGGGAATCAGGCCGGTGCTGTCTCTCTGGGGTATTACGGTAGTCATGACTCGGTCCCATGGCCTGGGATCAGTCCAAAAAGGGGATATTTACAGGGAATTTGTCGTGACACCACCCGGAGTGTTGTGGCCAATGGCCACCGCTGCCTGGTTGCAGCTGGAGATGGTGACTTAGGGGCAGCTGAGATGGCAAGCCCTCTCTGGGTTGGGCTGGAGGTCCCCAGGGCAGGAGTAATAGTCTATGATGGGGCTTGGTGAGGGATTACGGTTCACACAGTTGTACACCTTGGCACATACTGCACACACCTTCCACCCCAGACCTGGAGGGGGAGCCCCACTGGCTGTCTTTAAGCCAGATCCCCTATAAAGACCCAGGCATGAGGGGAGGAGTCAGTCAGTCTGCAGTCTACAGTGAAGAGAACAGCCAGTGAGCCAGTTAGTACTGAAGTTAGTGAGTGAGGAGTCAGTCGAAGGACTGGAAGGAGCTGGTTGCTGAGACCAAGCCAGGCCCAGAACCAGGAAACCTGACCCAGCTGTACAGCGCCCTATAGAGAGGGACAGAGGCCAGTGTAAGATGTAAGATGTAAGATGTAAGATGGAAGACAAAAGAAGGGAACATATCAGAGATCCCTTTAGCCCACCCGGACACCGGAGTCCGAAACTCCTATTAATCTAGTGGTAGCAGAGAAAGCCCGGACAGACCAGGAGGATCTAGTCCCCCTGAACTAAAAGAAAACAAGACACCAAACCTGACCAAGCATAGGACCAGGGGCCCAAGAAGAGAATAGGAATCCCCACATAAAGGTCCTCATTGTTGGTCGTGGAGTAGCATCCTGAGAGGGAGAAGGAGAAAGAGCAGCAGGTTCAGCTCCAGACAGAAATTACCCCAATTACCGCACACACTAATAGAGGAGGCATCGCAACTCTCCAAGTTGGACGTCCCAAACTTCACCGATAACCTGGTTACCCTCCTGGATTGTGCCTGTTACCGGACATCAGTAAAAAGGTACCGAAACAGAGACTATTGTGTGTGTGTGCATGCTTCACCGCCACCACTTGCAGTGTTCACAGCAGAACCGCTACTACTACTCCCCTCATCCACCCCGCTGCCCTGAGGTAAAGCTCCTCCTGTGGGAAGCTGTACTTCCAAACATGCATTCTCATCACCTCAGCGGCCGGCTGCAGTGCTGGTATCCCTATTACCAGGTACCACAGGTGGCGTCACGTGACAATTCCCCTATCATCATCACCCCCACCCCACCACTGAGGGTCCAGGGCACGGAACCGGAAACTGACCAGCCGTGATCCACACTGAAGTAACCCCCTGTCCCGGTATCCAAGTACCCCCTACCCTGTCGACCGACTCACAGTCACTTACTTCAAAGCTGCAGCTTCTCCAGCCAGTGTGCAGGGACGACAGTCTGTGACTCCTCAGGTGGGATTCAATTGCAACATTTGCTGCTGCAGCTTTTCACAGTGATGGTTGTCCTAGTGCTGGACGTGGTGCTGGAAAGGAACAGTCTCAGGCAAGTGTGAGCTTACAGGATACTTAAGGTCTTTCCAGGACAACAGTTCACAGTTTACAGTTCTTTCAGTACAGTTCACACAAATTACACTTCAGCACTGCTCCGGGTTACTCAAACTGTGCAGCTCAGGTAGCATTTCTGTGTTGCTTCCTCAAAGTCCTTTCAGGCCCTTCCCGCAGTATTTAAGTAGTACCTCACCCCTGGGTTCATTCAGGTCGTCGTGGACTCACGGGAGAATATATTTCCCTTGCAGTCAGGGTCACCAGTCCTAGTATGACAACTGTGTTCTTAGTCCATGGTGGAAAGTTAGGCTCAGCACATAAAGTTTCTGCCCCCCACCAGGGTGTCTCGTGATTAGGGTCTGGAATCCCCGGTCACTTCTTCAGAGCCGGTTCTCTGATGTTGGCCTAGCCCTCCAGTGTCCCAGGTTCAGATATTTGGGCACACCAGACTCCTTCTGTCAGTCACTGTTTCAGCTCAGGGTTCCTCCGGCCAGCTAAGATTTGTGCGGCTGCCGTGCCCTTGTCCTCCCACTCTTCCTTCTGCTGTGGGGTCTCTCTCAGTCTCTTTCCCCTTCCCGTCGTCTCCAGGCTATGGAGTAGGTATTCTCTGCTAGGGTATGTGCCTCTCAGGATTCTGCGCCTCCAGGGAGCCCAAAACTGTCTAGGAAGTCTCTCTCTGTTCTGTTGTTCTAACTTCTTGTGCTCAAGTTCTCACTCTAAGTCACTACCGCTATGTGGTCCTGGGTTTTTATTGTGTTTGTCTCTCCACCCACTTTGTCAGTGTCAACCTACATTCCACCCACTTTGCTACACCCGCCACGCCTTGCCCAACCTAGTGTCATAGATGTACGGTGAATGTTTGTGCGGTGTGGGTGTGTTTTCAACCACCTTGCTTACCTGGATGCACGTCCCTCTTGTGGCCACCTGGTCACAGGGGCGCCACATGGACGTTTTCAGCCTCACCTCTAAAATCTTAGTGATTTTCTGCAGAAGCGGACATCGATACCGGTGTCCGCTTCAGCAGAATGAAGAGCCTCAGGCAGCCATTCATTACCTGTACCATGGCTGCACACACTCTGCTTTGGGGGTCGCTTTTCAGTGGTGCACAGGAAACGTTCCAGCCAACGTTTCCTGTGCACCCCTGAAAAGCAGCCTCTGAAGCGGAGTGTGAGCAGCAGCGGTACAGGTAATGAATGGCTGCCTATGGCTCTCCGTTCTGCTGAAGCGGACTCCAGTATTGGTGCCTGCTTCTATCCGCTTTGGCAGAAAATCACTAAGATTTTAGCGGTGAGGCTGGAAACATCTATGTGTGACCCTAGCCTTACAATGGCGTATAACTTGCTCAAGCGCAATGCGAGGAAAGCTTGCATGACACTCGGCCCCATGTTAGACAATGCTGCAGCTCAGATCTGTAATGTTTCCCTCAGCCTTAATTGGTTGTGAAAGTCAGCGAGCCATGGCTCACTCGCACCCATACAAGTGTATGGATGCGAATGAAACATCCAAGTGCAATAGAGAAGATGGAGAAATTAATCTATCCCTCAGCAGGATCGGAGCACAGTAGATGACCCTCTGCCCATGCTCGCAGCAGAGCCCCAGCCAAGTCTCATTAGCATATTGCATCTGATGCTCTTGCATCTCATGTTATACGCCAGTGTGATTTCAGTCTTATGCTAACTACAGACCTGTCTCTAATGGCTCTTCATATATAAACTTCTGGAACACTTGGTCCACTCTCGTCTGATCTGCTATATCTCAAATAATTCTCTTCTTGACCCTCCACAATCTGGATTCCGCTCCCTACACTTTACTGAAACTGCCCTTACTAAACTGAATGTATCAAAAACTGAACTTCTTATGTTTCCTCCCTCTACTAATCTTCCTAAACCCAATACTGCCATTTCCATGTGTGGCTCTATAATTACTCTCCAGCATCACACACGTTGTCTTACAGTCATATTTGACTCTGATCTCTCCTTCACTCCCCACATCTGATCACTCGCTCGTGTCACCTACACTTTAACAACATTTCTAGAATTTGACATTTTATTACTGTTGACTCTGCAAAAACTCTGTCGCCCTTATTGTCGTCTAGATTGTTGCAATTTTCTACTAATCGGTTTTCGGTTTACTAAACTCTCCCCTCAACAAATCCAGCCTGAATGCAGCAGCCAGGATCATATTCTTCTCCAACCGGTTCACCAATGCCTCTATCCTCTTGCCAGTCATTGCACTGGTTGCCCACCTGAAATAGAGTACAATATAAAATTATCAATCTCACCAACAAAGCCCTCACAGTTATGCACCGCCCTACATCTCTTCTTTCATTTCTGTCTATTGCCCTACATGTGATCTCCGTTCTGCAAATTACCTAAGATTAATATAATCTACAATCTGAATCTCCCACTCCCGTCTCCAAGCTGCACCAATCCTCCGGAATGTATTACCAAGATCAATTCAATTAGTTCTCGATATCCACAGTTTTAAGAGGGCCCTAAAAATGCATCTCTTTAGACTGGTCTATCACCTCACCTCACTTATCTAACTATTCCCATTCTGCCCTTTTCCAAATCTGCCCTCTTGGGTTATCTGGTTGCACCCTACATGCATTTAATATCACTTTACCTGTACTTGTACAGATTCTGGCTGGTGACTGGGTCATGCAGCATTATGTGAATCCCCTATTTATTATATTGATGGCTAGACCCTACTGTATATGTTGGCACTTTTTACCATTTACCTTTTGTGCCTCCCCTATTTCCTCATAGACTGTAAGCTTGCGAGCAGGGACCTCACTCCTCTTGATATCTGTTGAGTTTCTTGTTACTTTTTATTCTCTCAAATTGTCTGTACATGTCCCCTCTGAATTGTAAAGTGCTGTGGAATATGTTTGGTGCTATATAAATAAATTATTATTGTTATTATTTTTATGAACAAATTATTTAAAGTTTTTTATTTTTTCAGCTTTACCAAATTTTTTCCCGAAATGTGATTTGCCACTAATGAAATTGCAAAGCATCCAAATAGGCTGGAAAAATGTTTATGAGGCAGCGCCATGACTCAGTTGTTAGCACTTTTGCTGTAGAGTCATGGATCCTGGTTTCAAATCTCACCAGGACAATATCATTCTCTCTTTGGGTGGATCTTTCTCACACACTCCAAAGTGTTATGGTACCTTTACACGCCGCGACGGCAGGCTGGATACATCGCGCTACAAGCTACAATTGTAGCTTGTAGCGTCCATATCGCCTGTAGTAGCGGCGTCTGAAGAGGCGACGCTACAGCCGCCGACAGATACATCTGTTTATGGTCTCTGCTCATAAACTTAAGGCAACATCGCCGATGGTAGCGAGCTGTATCGGCGTGTAAAGAGGCAACGGAAGGGAACCCTGGACACCCGGGGCTGTAGCTGCAATGTAGCTAAGGCGTCACCTCGGCTCCGTCTTACCGCGCCCCATGTGCGATCATTGGTGGAAGCTTCTGCGTGCCGATTGGCCCTTGGCCCACAGGCCTCCATCTTGGATGAGCTGTCCCTTCAGCACTACACATACGCGCCGTATGCACGATCATACCTTAGTACAATTACGCGGCCCACAACTTACGGGAAACCAAACCAAATGGCCCATGATTCTCAGATACAGTGTTCACATCCTGTGAACACGTAATGAATAATGCTGGACACAGCGGTGAACAATGTGTTACGGGCCGGGCTGCCTTTTTATTGAACTGCAGATGCCGCATAAAAGTGTTCCTTAAGTGTCTGCGCACAACTGAAACACTGATGCACGTATACAGACACCGCATTGAAGTCGAGTAGTCAGTACACAGCGCATAGGCTTGCTGTACGCATCGCTCTGTGGGTGTTGTACAGTAGGTGCCGCAGAAGTGCTTCGCCCGTGTCACTGCGCATAGGACTAGTTCAAAGGGTGCGTGACCCGGAACGTGGCCGTAATGACGTAATTATGATAGTTTCGTTTTCACTCTGCCTGCAAGGTGCCAGCCCCTCCTCTGCACACACCATTGCAGTCATGGCGGCCGTTCACCGCGCTGCTACGTGGGGGATGGCAGAGCTCATCATATTAATTGACCACTGTGACCGGTATGATTACTGGGGTCACCGGCAGCACCGTCATCCCAGGCTGCGTAACCGCGCCACAATCCGGCGGATTCAGCGGGCTCTGCTGAATAAACTAGGGGTGGTGAGGGTCGCAAAAGCGGTGCAGAAGAAGATTGCGGACCTGAAGTCAAAATGCCCAGGCCGCATACTCGACATCCGTGCCAGGATTGCCAGGCTGCGTGGTGAGTACTTCAGAGGGCCACACATGATTTGTATTGTATGTAAGCACAACAAAAACATAACAATTCGTTCACAGACATCCTAGGTATAGTGAGACGGACACCGGCAGACATGCAATGGGGGACAATATAGGGCGCACATTATAGATACACTGACTACACATCTGCCTACAAATAATGTTCATGTGCCACCCAAGATTACTCGACAGTGTTACATGCCCTCCAACCAATTAACACACTCATGCAACATACCTACGCCATACAGAATACATGAGATCATCCCATATATGAAAAACAACAAACACATAACACAAATATTGAACTGTCAATACATCTCTGAGCCTAAACAGTATGCTGACACATCAATTATTGTTTCATAATCTGCAGATGCGGAAGTGTCAGCCGATGAGGCTCCCCCACAACTGGCTGCAGGTGGACCACCAACCCCACCGCCGCAAGAGCCAGCTGGAGGCCACACACCACCGGGTCAACAGCCAGCTGGGCCACCATCCCCACCAGGGAATAGGCCCTCACCAGGGCATGAGGAGGAGGAGGACCCTGCTGACCCAGCGTTGGTGGAGGCAGAGGTGGGCTCGCCTGGTCGGCAACCTGAAGCTGGGGCGCAACCCCCAAATCCAGCTGCGTTGGATGTGTATGGCGGTAAGTGATTTCAGTTTGATTAGAGGGGCCGAACACTGTAAGCATTGTTGTTTTTACGTGGGAAATGGAAAAGCTAGCCATTTCTGACATAATGTCCTTCACACACTCTTGCAGATGGAGAACGTGCTGGAGCTGCCGGCTGGAGTATCAGTGCCTCCCCATCACCCCCTGATAGTCAGGATGATGATGCGCCCGAGGGTAAGGACAATCTTGCTTGTGTGAACCTGACACAAACACCAGAGGTAGTATTCTGACCTAATGATGTTTTTCCCACACACACAATACAGGTGTACCCACCATGGAGGACGTCGTGAGGGCTCACCACCAGTTTGCCCACCGACTTCAACGGGCCCTACACCGGGGAATACAGGACCTTACCCGCCTGTCTACCATGGTGGATACCGTCCTGAAACATCAAGATGGCCAACATTAAGGTGGAACCCCCCGTAAACAGATTTTCCCCCCTGACCCCCAAATGTGTTGTCCTAGTTGGACCTTGAACTTACAGACGTTGCCTGTTAGGCTTTTGATGTGGTTATGTTTTTTCTTCTTTTTTGCCCCCGTTGGGCTCTTTTCTTATAGTGTTCCACTATCACAAAAGGGGGATTGTGGTATGGCCACGGCTTTGCCCGTTGCACCTATCCTGTCCCACATTGGGACCATCAGGAGTGTGGATTAACCAGCCCTTTACCTCATGGACCTATCCTGTCCCACATTGGGACCATCAGGAGTGTGGATTAACCAGCCCTTTACCTCATGGACCTATCCTGTCCCACATTGGGACCATCAGGAGTGTGGATTAACCAGCCCTTTACCTCATGGACCTATCCTGTCCCACATTGGGACCATCAGGAGTGTGGATTAACCAGCCCTTTACCTCATGGACCTATCCTGTCCCACATTGGGACCATCAGGAGTGTGGATTAACCAGCCCTTTACCTCATGGACCTATCCTGTCCCACATTGGGACCATCAGGAGTGTGGATTAACCAGCCCTTTACCTCATGGACCTATCCTGTCCCACATTGGGACCATCAGGAGTGTGGATTAACCAGCCCTTTACCTCATGGACCTATCCTGTCCCACATTGGGACCATCAGGAGTGTGGGATGGCTACACCTATCAGAAAGCTGCATTCTGTGTTTAGTGGCAAATGACTTCCACACATGTATGTAGCCAATAAAAAGTATTTGTAATTTTTACTTTGCCTCACTTATGTCACAACAATACTATGGGGGGGCAAATGTTCAACAGGTTAATATCTCACACACATTACTACAGCTCTTTGTCAATGTCCTACCACAGTACAAAGGAACCTATGGTCGTCCTACACTGAGGCCATTGGCCCATATTGTGTGGCTTGCCCCAAACTATATTGTGAACAACACCATTCACCCAGGCTGCCCCCCGCAAGCCATAAGCCAAAAGAAAAACACAATTGAGTTAGTTCTAATATTTTATAGAATCATATATAGTAAATAATAAACAAATCATAGGAAGCAAATCTGCTTAAAATTGTTACACAAACATAAGGGAAAAATAAAAAGGTGCCTCCACAAGAAAAAGTCCAGAGTGCCAATTTGGTGCATTGGCTACTAGTGTCCAAATTAATCCTCTTCTGTCGGCTCTGACAATGCCGCATCCCCCCTCCTCTGAGGGCAGCCCCGACCTGCCCCAGAACGTCTGGTTGTACGACGACGTGTTGAGGGGGGATGGGGTGACTGTGGCGGGGCCGGTCTTCTCACGGGCCGAGATGGGGCAGCTGGTGAAAGGGGCCACAAGGTGTGTTGCATGGGGGGGGGGACGTGGCAGCCCCATTGAAGGGCCCCATCATCGGCAGCATCAGCGGCATTGTGGAAGACCCTCAGAAGGATCTTTTTCTGGAGCGGCTCCATCCCTCGCATTCTGTCGCTCATGTAGAGGGCGTCGCTGTCGATGTGGGTCCGCTGTTCATTCAAAAGCACGCGTCGGGCCCAGGCGCCCAGCTCCGTCTCTGGTGGTGCAGGACGTCGGCGACGACGGATCCGTGAGCTGGGCCCTGGGCCCGGACCCACATCACTAGCCCCGCCATCCTGCTCAGCCCCAGATGTCATGGGCTGAGCATCATCAGCGACAGAATGCTCCGCAATGGAGCCGTCCTCTTCTGGGGCTTGTGGGGGGGAGAGGAAACAAAACCAAACATTAGTGACGGCAAGGACCACACCATACCATGGACACAGGACACAATACACCACTCCCACTAAAGTAAAGGCACTAACAAGATATATGGAAGGAATCTACAAACAGCAAGCCACCAAACTTTAACAACACCAAAACCTGTATTGCGGCTGGACACTCACCTCTACGATTCCCGGGACTCAGCACAATACAGATTGAGGTGTCAGTCACAGAGAGCCGTAACCCAATTAGTACATGTCACCACAACACCTTGATACTGGGGGCTGGGCTGGCCAAACACAGAAGTTGCCCACCTTCCCATTTGTATTACAAATCTGATGTAAAACCAACAAACCTTCAAAAAACAAAAACCCACTTGCACCAGAGCCAACACACATGTGTGGCAGCAAAATTGTAGTAGATGGCACTATGTGCCTCTTTCATGTTAATGCAAGAATAATATAAACTTTGGTACCCATGTCATTTTTCCGGTGTACCGTTATGTGGTTGAAATGCTATTTTGGAAAGCGTCTCTCTGCGTTAAATTCATATAAGCCAAAATCATGTCAGGAGGCAAGATTCCCTGACACAAAAAGGTTTCCCACACCAAGGCCGAAAATTTGTGAAAACTGTCCTTGTTCTGGTTTGGCCAAAACACACATGTGAAGGCAACATTGTGGGACAACACTGTAACACGATTACCCACCTCCTGTGGCGCAGATGGTGACTCATCCGGGCCTACATGGGACGCAGCTACGGGGCAGTTGGTAGTCGTTCGACGCGAGCTCACCTCGCCCAGGATAAAGGTGAAGAGGGGATAGTACCATAGGGTAGGTGATGGTACCTCCTCAGCTCCAGCTCCTGAGCGACGGCGCAGGTAGTCATTGTGAGCCCGCATGAACGACTGCCGCATGTTTTTAATTTTCAAGGCCACCGCATGCTGGTCCCAACTCCTGCCTACCCTTGGCTCCAAGCGATTGGCTAGAGCCACAAGAGTAGTGTAGGCCTCGGACCTCGCTGCCTGGTCTTTATATTGAGGCAGCGAGCTGCGCCACAAACATTCGTGCCGCTGATACTCCGTGAGAAGCTGGGTTTCAAATTCCACAGTACACCTCGGCATCTGGTGAAGACAAAACACAGCCATTCCAGACCGTCACGACACTAGCCATATCGAGCTGTGAAAACCTTGTGAACATAATTTACATGCTCATAAGGTTCTCATATGTACATTATAGGCAGCAATAACTGGTATGACAACTTGGCCTATGTGTGCCATTTGCACAATGTCACACCGGTCCAAAGTAAAATACATATGTGACACAATTACACATGTCAGGTACTCTGTGGCCCCCTAAACATGTGTGAAGCCTGATTTAAGAGCCCACTGTTCATATTAAAACAACACCTGTAGACGGTGTGTGCGTACCAACCTGTAGGCCAACATGTGAGCAAAGACATTGTGTGGTAGCTACTACCTTTGTACTGAGCAAAATGGTTAACATTAAGCAGATGAGAAAGGAGGGCGTGGTTGGTGGCAAGACTGCACATACTACATGTAATGTGCAAACACATCATCATGTAGTTGTGTGGCCATCCATGGGAATACAATTGGTACTGAGGTAACAAGAATCCCTGCAATGAAGGGACCAATAATTGCAGCCATCAAATGCAGATGTGCTTGAAAGTTGTAAATCTAAACTTTATATGTTTGACGCACGAATTACATCAGAGACCAAATGTATACACTCACAATACCAGTAGTGGCTATACCTGGCTATTACCATACACTGGAAAAACTGACCCATCTGTATAATTAGAGGGCCAAAATTAAAGCCCGTATCAAAGACGCCCATACACACATTGCCTAAGCGGCCGCCAATACAAGCATCAGCGTCCCGTGCACTTTCATAGAAACCGCTAAAAAGGCTTACCGTCAGAGCAGCAGAAGATACGCAGGACACTAGTAGCTCAATGCACAAGGACCTCTGGACAAGGTGTAGTGGCCATTGGCCTGCCTTTATACTCCGCTAAACCAATCACAGCAGACACAATGACGCACAGCGTAATGTGACACCTGGGAGCGCAATTAACATCCGCTAATTGGTGGAGATCGCTGTATCGTGATAGGTTGCTGGCCCTTTAAAAGGTCCGCATGCCGGCAAACATTACGCTTGCTGGCCAGACCCATTAAGTAAGTATCTGTGGACACACATGGAAATGGCGTGGTGTGGGTGCATATGTCGTTTTAATTTGCGACCGCAGGACACTGTTTTAGCGTAGTGTATAGGGGTCTGTATTGCTGGGGAAGATCTAGTGTACTGTGTGGACTTGGAGTAGGCATTAGGTTTGGTGCTTATGAATATTTGAACATATACATTGCTGTGTTTGTTTCCAGACACCATACAGGAGATTGCCTGCAGGACTGTAGACAGAAATGTGTTACTCCTGTCACCTGGATCAATGTCTGCATACTGGTTGTGGCGAATGGAGACTGGGTCGAACGGGGATAGGATGAGACATGGCTTGGAGGTGTGGCACTGAAGACATAACTTAGATGGTTTGGACAAATGGCACCAGCCAAAACATATGTAACCATGGTTACCCAACCTCACTCATGTGCAAAGTTGTTGGCTTCTTGTAAGCTTACTTGACCAGCCTATAGGGGTACGTATTGTTTGTTTTACCTCCCAGAATAGGAAATGGCCACATTTTCATTATGGTCTGTGTAATGGCATCTGCAAAATTGTTCTCATACATTATTGGTGACACAAGTCCCTTTCTAACTCACCTAGGTGCAGATGTTTTACTTTGACAAACTCCCATAGAAGTTGATGTAGAGGAGGCCATTATCATTGGGCGTCTTCCATTTTGATTGGGGTGACTACTGGGTGTTTGCCTTTCCTGTCTTCAGGGATGTGTTTCGGGGCCTGACGCAAGTTCCCCTCCAGTTGGCTATAGTGTGTCATCAACAATAGGTGTGGCTTGCTTAACCTGCTGACATTGGCACATATTGTTCTATGTACTCATGTTGTGTATTCTCATCTACAGGTGCTGATATTGAGGATGCAGAATATCCATGACCGCAATGTTATCGTGGCTCTTGCGTTGGTGGAAGAGCAAATGTGGTATGAGGATCGGTATGAAAGGTTGATGAGGCGCAGACAGCGGCGGTTGTGGACCCGTGATTGGCTTCTCAGGCGGCAAACCCGGGGCCACATGCAGCTGTTGCGGGAGCTGGAGATTAACTGTCCTGATGATTACCGAAACTATCTCCGTATGCCCGAGGACTGTTTCACCTTCCTATTGGAGCGTGTAGGGCCAATGATAGCGCGTCAGGACACTATAATGCGCCCATCAGTATCACCTGCTGAGCGGTTGGCGATCACTTTGCGGTTCCTGGCTACAGGGCAGTCCATGACATCACTCACATACATGTCACGTGTCTCCCTGCCCCTGCTGAGCCGCCTGATCCCTGAAACGTGTTGGGCCATCTGGAGAGCTTTGCAGCCAGCCTACATGAAAATGCCTCTAACCGCCGCAGAATGGCTGGAAGTGGCCCGTGGGTTTGAAACCCGGTGGAACTTCCCCAACTGTGGTGGGGCATTGGATGGTAAGCACGTGAGGATTACCAAACCTGCCCACTCTGGCTCTTTGTTTTTCAATTACAAAGGGTATTGTAGTATAATCCTCATGGCTGTAGTAGATGCGCACTATGAGTTCCTCTACGTGGATGTTGGAATGAACGGTCGCAACTCAGATGGGGGTGTGTGTTTGCCCGAAGCTCCTTGGCAGCACTACTAGGGAATGGTGGGCTAAACTTACCCTCAAATGACCAGACGACCGAACATCTCAACTTTGCGTTTGTGGCGGATGAAGCATTCCCACTTCAGGAACACCTACTGCGGCCATATCCCCAGAGGGCCCTTACTTCTGAGAGACGCATTTTCAACTACCGGCTATCCCGGGCCCGCCGTGTAGTTGAAAATGCGTTTGGGATAATGGCCAATAGATTCCGGATTTTTCATATGGCTATGCATATGAAACCGGAGTCTATTGACGCGGTAGTGGTGGCCTGCTGTGTGCTGCATAACTTCCTGCGTCGTAGGGATAGGCCATCATACATGCCAGGAGCTTATGTAGATCATGCAGACGCTACAACAGGGGAGCTCCGTCCAGGGTCTTGGCGTGATGAGGGCCATGTGATTGTGCCACTCCAGCCCCAGAGCCATGGCCGCACTCGGCAGGAGGCCAGGGACAGTAGAGAAGCTTACTGCTCCTACTTCAATGGGTCTGGTGCAGTGAGCTGGCAGGACCAGGCCATGTAGTTTGCCTGGTTCTGGGAGGTTGATTGAAATTTCCAATGGAGGTGACAGCAGGGTAGCTGCACCCCTTTTATTTTGTGTTTACCATTTTTTGTATTTTTTGGTTTCCTCATGTGCATGATGTTTAGTTAGTTAGTTAGTTAGTTTATGATGTTTGATTATTTTTTTCATGCTCCACAGGTTCCAATGTGGGTTCCATTTGCTCTCTCTGCAATGTGTTGGCAGATTGTGACATGCACTGTATTTGTTGGTTTTATTTGGATGTATTTTTGGTTACAATTTGTAATCCAAGGTCACGATGAATTATTTTGATTTATTAAATACTTTTTTGGATCCAAACACATGTGTGAGCCTGTTTACTTGGTGGAGGAGGGAAATGTGATGGAGTTTATGGTGGGGGGCCTGGGATGTCATAGCCACCTATTGGCTGGGAATGTGCAGACAATATGTGTGGGTAGCCATGTTTTTTTCGCAGACTTTTGCCTAACAGTGTGGCCATTGCACGTACATGAGCCTTTATTTTGTTCTAGGCAGAGGCTCACCTGCAGACAGCACATTGATGCCGGACATATTCTTCTCAGGTGTTTTGTAATACACTGTCACACAGATCTTTCACAGGTTTGCTACGGAGCAGTTCCACTACATTCACATCTGTTGCCAGAGATAGATGCATACAATGTACACAGAGAACGCACATACTGTGTGTTGTAAGCCGCTCATGTGTGTCGCAGAAACGCACCTCGCCGCTATCTACACACGCCGCTGTCACAAGCGCTGATCGTGCGTGACAGGGCAAACACTTGTACTACGTACACATAGCCCCGCTACTTTATGCACACTGGGTAGATGACTTGCCACCGCTCCTAGGTGACGCTTTACCATCGGTTTAGATGCATTCGCCACACTCCGCCATGTCACAACCGCTTATTCCGTGCTTCACTCCCCTCACTGGTACGTCACGTCTCGGCCATCCGCCCTTTCCGTCGTGCCCAATCACAACTCCGTAGTGTTGACCAATGGTTGTGGTTTGGGCGCGGCGTACAGGACTGTGGCACGCCTATGTGTTTTACGTCCTGCCTTTGTTGCTCCCACTCACCCTGTGGTGGCGGCGTGTGAAGCGGGTACGCTAAGCTACAGCTGGCTACTTGAGACACCCGGCGATGTAGCTAGCTATAGATGTAGCGTGGCGTAGCGCACCTTGTCGCGGCGTGTAAAGAGGGTGCGTTGACCGTTTGTAGCCGTTTGAGCGTGCTCGTGCACGCGAAGTAGCGCGATGTATCCAGCCTGCCGTCGCGGCGTGTAAAGGTACCTTTAGGGAACTTTGATTGTGAGCCTCAAAGAACATAATTCTTCAATTTTTTATATTTTAACATTGGTCATTGTGCCATTTTACCATATTTTAGTGGTAAAAACAAAATATAGAATCTTGATGAAAAATTATTTACCATACATAAGGGTATATTCACACATTGCTTTTTTTCCTGCAGGCGAAACCCGTTCTCTTGCAGTTAAGAATATGGTTACAGAAAGCAGGTTTTGTTGCACATTTTGGAGCATTTTTCTGCATTTCTTGCTGCGGTTTTTAAAAATGTTTTTTATGTGTCATTTGTATTTACTAAAGTTAGTGTCTGCACATCCTCATTGCTTTCTATGGTGAGAATATGCTGCAAAAACGCTGAAAGAATTGACATGCTCCAGTTTTAAAAAATGCAGCATTTTTCCAATTCAGTTAGGAACGAAAAAGCAAAATGTCACAATTTTTGCTGGTACTGTGAAAAACAGCTTTTCGTTTTACATAACAAATGCAGGGAAAAAAAGGCAACATTTGAACATTGCCGAAATCACCCAAAACCTTGCCTGGAATAAGCTCCGTAATTCTACACAGGCTATATTATCCTACGTAGAGAAAGATACAAAAGCATCTCAATGAATTAGAATATCATGAAGCAGTTAATTTATTTCGGTCATTCAATACATAAAGTGAAACACATATTATACTGGGTGGTCCAAATGTAGGTGGACAGAAAAAAATAACATTTATTTTGATTTACATATAAAATTATTTTTACTAACACAAGCATAACATTGACAATTATCTGTGAAAACTAGATCTGTGAAACTGGCTCAGGTACCCCTTGCAACCAATCAGATTCCACCTTTCATTTTCCAAAGAGTCTGTGAGGAATGAAAAGTGGAATCTGATTGGTTGCTAAGGGCAACTGGGACGGTTTCACTTTACACCAGGTTTGGTAAATCTTCCCCTTCATAACCTTATTACACATACTGTCAACCTACTTTTGGACCACCGTGTATAGAGTCATTACAAACAGTGATCTATTTCAAGTGTTTATTTCAGTTAATGTTGATGATTATGGCTTACAGTCAACGAAAACCCCAAATTCATTATCTCAGAAAATTAGAATATTATATAACACCAACTAAAAAAAAAATATTTTTAACAAATGTTGACCTACTGAAAAGTATGTACAGTAAATGTACTCAATAGGTGGTTCGGGGCTCCTTTTGCATGAATTACTGCATCAATGCGGAGTGGCATGGAGATAATCAGCCTGTGGCACTGCTGAGGTGCTATGGAAACCCAAGTTGCTTTGATAGCATCCTTCAGCTCGTCTGCATTGTTGGTTCTGGTGTCTCTCATCTTCCTCTTGACAATACCCCATAGATTCTCTATGGCCTTTAGGTCAGGTGAGTATGCTGGGCAACCAAGCACAGTGATACTGTGGCTATTAAACCAGGTAATGGTACTTTTGTCAGTGTGGACAGGTGCCAAGTCCAGCTGGAATATGAATTATCTATTTCCTAAAAGCTTGTGGGCAGAGGAAAGCATGAAGAGCTCTAACATTTCCTGGTAGACGGCAGCGCTGACTTTGGTCTTGATAAAACACAGTAGACCTATAGCAGTAGATGACATGGCTCCCCAAACCATCACTGATTGTGGAAACGTCATATTAGACCTCTGGCAGCTTGGATTGTGTACATAACATATATGGCTATGGGTAAACAGATCGCAACAAGGGATGAGCGAGTATGATCGGTGCTACTCCGTTACTCGCACGAGTGTTCTGGTACTCGGGATGCTCGGCAAGCACCGAGTACCACCGAGACGCTCGGACTCCTTGCTAATAATTAGCAATCTGACACAAATACATTGCTCCCTTCAGTGCACACAGTGAGCTGGCACCTCACAGAGAGCAGATTGATTGTTAGGGTCCCTCTGGGGGCCACAGCAAGGTGTTATATGCTGCGGCAATTTGAAAAAGTCCCCCCTCCCGCCCTCTCCCAGAAACACTTGTTTTATAACCGGAAGTCTGTGGGCGGAGCCTGTCACTAATTGACTTACATTGGGCTCGGTGCTCTGGCCGAGTACACGAGTATCTTGGGATGCTCGGCCAGAGCATCGAGCACCCGAGCATTTTAGTGCTCTCGCATCTCTAATCGCAACCATTAGTATCCAGCAGCCTGTTTAATCAAGAGCAGACACAAACAGAAGGGGCCCTGTTTTAAGAACACTGCATGAGTCCTTTGCAGTCCAATTGCTCATTATAATACACAATTTCACTTTGGAGAAGGAAGTCTACCTCCATTCCTTTTGGGCTTTTAGGCTACATTGTATCTGCACAGATTGCCCCACTGGTTTGT
This sequence comes from Allobates femoralis, assembly GCA_033576535.1. Classification (NCBI taxonomy): domain Eukaryota; kingdom Metazoa; phylum Chordata; class Amphibia; order Anura; family Aromobatidae; genus Allobates; species Allobates femoralis. The sequence goes on along the minus strand of JARQOC010000005.1, from coordinate 447,653,626 downwards.
CTGCCCCTGTCTTTAAAACTTACCATAGTTATAATTTTTTATATTTTTTTAAATGTAAAAATGTTCCAAAATATGTCCCTGTTTGGGCAGTAGCAACAGTTTCCCTATTTAACATTTTACTTGTCTTTCAAAAGAAATTAAGTTTTCCGAAGGTACCATGACTATATCATTTACTGCTGAGATAATATTGATATTACTAGATGGGAGCCCTAGGCTATTGCATTGGGTGGACGGTAACATGATGATGGGGCAGGATCTGTGGTGCTGGCAGTCATGTGCCACCATCTTTTGTGCGCTACCTGGCCCCTCCCATATGCACACTCGCTTCCCCTTCATGCATAGCCCTGAGTGAGCTCTCTGCCCCTCCCATCCCTCTGCTCCCCTCTGGTTGCTCTCTGCTCCCCCCACTCCCCGTAGTGGCTCTCTGCCCCCGCCCCATGGTTGCTCTTAGCCCCCATCTGTGCTTTCTCTTTGGCCCCCCTTGTTATCTCTGTGCTCTTCCCCTGTGTTCGCTGTGCCCCTGTAGTGGATCTGTATCCCCTGTGCTTGCTCTCATGCAGAGGGACAGAGTAAGGCAGAACAGGGGTACAGTGGAGTGGGGAAGAGCAGGGACAGAGTGGAGTGGGGGCAAGTGGAGTGGGGAAGAGCAGGGGTAGAGTGGAGTGGGGCACAGCAGGGGTAGAGTGAAGTGGGGCAGAACGGAGTGGGGCAGAGCAGGAGTAGAGTGGAGTGGGGCAGAATGTAGTGGGGCAGAGTAGGGGCACATCAGAGTGGGGGAGAGTAGGGGCAGAGTGGAGTGGGGCAAAATGGAGTGGGGAAGAGCAGGGGCAGGTGAAGTGGGGCAGAGCAGGGGCTAAAAGGAGTGGGGCAGCGCAGGGGTACAATGAAGTGGGACAAAGCAAGGGCAGGGTGGAGTGGGGCAGAGCAGGGATAGAGTGGAATGAAGCAGAGCAGGGGAAGAATGGAGTGGGGGCAGAGCAGGGGCAGAATGGAGTGGTGTAGAGCAGGGACAGAATGGAGTGGGGCAGAGCAGGGATAGAGTGAAGTGAGGCAGAGCAGCAGCAGAACTGAGTGGGGCAGGGGCAGAATGGAGTGGGGCAAAATGGAGTGGGGCAGAGCAGGGGCAGAATGGAGTGGGGCAGAGAAGGAGCAGAATGGAGAGGGGGTCAGAATGGAGTGGGGCAGAATGGAGTGGGGCAGAGCAGGGGCAGAATGGAGTGGGGCAGAATTGAGTGGGGCAGAGCAGGGGCAGAATGGAGTGGGGCAGAGAAGGAGCAGAATGGAGAGGGGGTCAGAATGGAGTGGGGCAGAGCAGGGGTACACTGGAGTCAGGCTGAGCACTGGCAGAAGGGAGTGGGGGTAGAGCAGGGGCAGAATGGAGTAGGGCAGAATGGAGTGGGACAAAGCAGGGGCAGAATGGAGTGAGGCAGAGCAGGGGCAGAATGCAGTGGGTTAGACCAGGGCTAGAGTGGAGTGGGGCAGAGAAGGGGCAAAATGAGTGTGGCAATGCAGGGGTAGAGTGGAGGGGGGCAGAGCAGGGGCAGAATGGAGTGGGGTAGAGCAGGGGCAGAATGGAGTAGGGTAGACTGGTGTTGGGGAGAGCAGAGGCAGAATGGAGTGGGACAAATCAGAGGCATAATGGAGTGGGGCAGAGCAGGAGTAGAGTGGAGTGGGGCAGAGCAGGGGCAGAATGGAGTGGGGGAAAGCAGGGACAGATTGGAGTGGAGTAGAGCAGGGGTAGAGTGGAGTGGAGCAGAATAGAGTGGGCAAGAGCAGGGGAAGAATGGAGTTGGGCAGAGCAGGGGTAGAGTAGAGTGGGGCAGAGCACTGGCTGAATGGAGTGGGGGCAGAGCAGGGGTAAAGTGGAGTTGGGCAGAGCACTGGCTAAATGGAGTGGGGCAGAGCAAGGGTAGAATGGAGTAGGGCAGAATGGAGTGGGGCTGAGCACGGGCAGAGTGGAGTGGGGCTGAGCAGGGGCAGAATGGAGTGGGGCTGAGCAGGGGTAGAGTGGAGTTGGGCAGAACAGGGGCAGAATGGAGTGGGGCATAGCAGGGGCAGAATGGAGTAGGGTAGACTGGAGTTGGGGAGAGCAGGGGAAGAATGGAGTGGGACAAAGCAGAGGCAGAATGGAGTGAGGCAGAGCAGGGGCAGAGTGGAGTGGGGCAGAGCAGGGGAAGAATGGAGTAGGGCAGAGCAGGGGAAGAATGAAGTGGGACAGAGCAGGGGCAGAATGAAGTAGGGTAGAGTGGAGAGGGGCAGAACAGAGGCCGAATGGAGTGGGGCAGAACAGGGGCAGAATGGAGTGAGGCAGAGCAAGGGTAGAGTAGAGTGGGGCAGAGCAGAGACAGAATGGAGTGGGACAGAGCATGGGCAGAAAGGAGTAGGGCAAAGCAGGGGCAGAGTGGAGTGGGGTAGAACAGGGGTAGAGTGAAGTGGAGCAGAACAAAGTGGGGCACATCAGGGGCATAATGGAGTGGGGGCAGAGCAGGGATAGAGTGGAGTGGGGCAGAGCACTGTCAGAATGGAGTGGGGCAGAGCAGGGGCAGAATGGACCAGGGCTGAATGGAGTGGGGCCAAGCAGTGGCGGCGTAGATTGGGTCAGAGCAGGGGCAGAATGGAATGGGGCAGAGCAGGGGCAGAATGGAGTGTGGCAGAGCAGGGGTTGAGTGGAGTGGGGCAGAGCAGGGGTATAATGGAGTGAGGCAGAGCAGGGGCAGAATGGAGTGGGGCAGATCAGGGGCAGAATTAAGTAGGGTAGGGCAGAGCAGAGGCCGAATGGAATGGGTCAGAGCAGGGGCAGAATGGAGTTGGGCAGAGCAAGCGTAGAGTAGAGTGGGGCAGAGCAAAGACAGAATGGAGTGGGACAAAGCAGGGGCAAAATGGAGTGGCACAGATCAGGGGCAGAATGGAGAGGGGCAAAGCAGGGGTAGAGTGGAGTGGGGCAGAGCAGAAGTAGAGTGGAGTGGGGCAGAGCAGGGGTAGAGTGGAGTGGGGCAGAGCAGGGGCAGAGTGGAGTGGGGCAGAGCAGGGGCAGAATGGAGTTGGGCAGAGCAGAGGCAGAATGGAGTGGGACAAAGCAGGGGCAGAATGGAGTGAGGCAGAGCAGAGGCAGAATGGAGTGGGGCAGAGCACGGCAGAATGGACTGAGGCAGAGCAGAGGCAGAAGTGAGTGGGGCAGAGCAGGGGCAGAATGGAGTAGGGTAGACTGGAGTTGGGCAAAGCAGAGGCAGAATGGAGTGGGACAAAGCAGAGGGAGAATGGAGTGAGGCAGAGCAGGGGCAGAATGGATAGAGGAGAGCAGGGGTAGAGTGGAGTGGGGCAGAGCAGGGGAAGAATGGAGTGTGGCAAAGTAGGGGTAGTGTGGAGTGGGGCAGAGCAAGGGCAGAATGGAGTGGGGCAGAGCAGGGGCAGAATGAAGTGAGGCAGAGCAGGGGCAGAATGGAGTGGGGCAGAGCAGGGGCAGAATGGAGTGGGGCACATCAGGGGCAAAATGGAGTGGGGCACAGCAGGGGCAGAATGGAGTAGGGTAGACTGGAGTTGGGCAGAGCAGAGGCAGAAGGGAGTGGAACAAAGGAGAGGCAGAATGGAGTGAGGCAGAGCAGGGGCAGAATGGAGTGGGGCAGAGCAGGGGTTGAGTGGAGTGGGGCAGAGCAGGAGCAGAATGGAGTGGTGCAAAGCAGGGGCAGAGGGGAGTGGGGTAGAACAGGGGTAGAGTGAAGTGGAACAGAACAAAGTGGGGCACATCAGGGAAATAATGGAGTGGGGGCAGAGCAGGGATAGAGTGGAGTGGGGCAGAGCACTGTCAGAATGGAGTGGGGCAGAGCAGGGGCAGAATGGACCAGGGCTGAATGGAGTGGGGCCAAGCAGTGGCGGCGTGGAGTGGGTCAGAGCAGGGGCAGAATGGAGTGGGGCCGAGCAGGGGCAGAATGGAGTGTGGCAGAGCAGGGGTTGAGTGGAGGGGGCCGAGCAGAGGTATAATGGAGTGAGGCAGAGCAGGGGCAGAATGGAGTGGGGCAGATCAGGGGCAGAATTAAGTAGGGTAGGGCAGAGCAGAGGCCGAATGGAGTGGGTCAGAGCAGGGGCAGAATGGAGTTGGGCAGAGCAAAGGTAGAGTACAGTGGAGCAGAGCAGAGACAGAATGGAGTGGGACAAAGCAGGGGCAAAATGGAGTGGCACAGATCAGGGGCAGAATGGAGAGGGGCAGAGCAGGGGTAGAGTGGAGTGGGGCAGAGCAGAAGTAGAGTGGAGTGGGGCAGAGCAGGGGTAGAGTGGAGTGGGGCAGAGCAGGGGCAGAGTGGAGTGGGGCAGAGCAGGGGCAGAATGGAGTTGGGCAGAGCAGAGGCAGAATGGAGTGGGACAAAGCAGGGGCAGAATGGAGTGAGGCAGAGCAGAAGCAGAATGGATTGGGGCAGAGCACGGCAGAATGGGGTGAGGCAGAGCAGAGGCAGAATTGAGTGGGGCAGAGCAGGGGCAGAATGGAGTAGGGTAGACTGGAGTTGGGCAAATCAGAGGCAGAATGGAGTGGGACAAAGCAGAGGGAGAATGGAGTGATGCAGAGCAGGGGCAGAATGGATAGAGGAGAGCAGGGGTAGAGTGCAGTGGGGCAGAGCAGGGGAAGAATGGAGTGTGGCAAAGTAGGGGTAGAGTGGAGTGGGGCAGGGCAAGGGCAGAATGGAGTGGGGCAGAGCAGGGGCAGAATGAAGTGAGGCAGAGCAGGGGCAGAATGGAGTGGGGCAGAGCAGGGGCAGAATGGAGTGGGGCACATCAGGGGCAAAATGGAGTGGGGCACAGCAGGGGCAGAATGGAGTAGGGTAGACTGGAGTTGGGCAGAGCAGAGGCAGAAGGGAGTGGAACAAAGCAGAGGCAGAATGGAGTGAGGCAGAGCAGGGGCAGAATGGAGTGGGGCAGAGCAGGGGTTGAGTGGAGTGGGGCAGAGCAGGGGCAGAATGGAGTGGTGCAAAGCAGGGGCAGAGTGGAGTGGGGTAGAGCAAGGGTAGAGAGGAGTGGAGCAGAACAGAGTGGGGCAGAGCAGGAGCAGAATGGAGTGGGGCAGAGCAGAGGTAGAGTAGAGTGGGGCAGTGCACTGGCTGAATGGAGTGGGGCAGAGCATGGGCAGAATGGAGTAGGGAAGAATAGAGTGGGGCTGAGCAGGGGCAGAGTGGAGTGGGGCAGAGCAGAGGTTGAGTGGAGTGGGGCAGAGCAGGGGCAGAATGGAGTGGTGCAAAGCAGGGGCAGAGTGGAGTGGGGTAGAGCAAGGGTAGAGAGGAGTGGAGCAGAACAGAGTGGGGCAGAGCAGAAGCAGAATGGAGTGGGCAGAGCAGAGGTAGAGTAGAGTGGGGCAGTGCACTGGCTGAATGGAGTGGGGCAGAGCATGGGCAGAATGGATTAGGGAAGAATAGAGTGGGGCTGAGCAGGGGCAGAGTGGAGTGGGGCAGAGCAGGGGCAGAATGAAGTAGGGTAGAGTGGAGTGGGGCAGAGCAGAGGCCGAATGGAGTGGGGCCAAGCAGTGGCAGAGTGGAGTGAATCATAGCAGGGGTAGAATGGAGTGTGCCAGAGCAGGGGTAGAGTGGAGTGGGGCAGAGCAGAGATAGAATGGAGTAGGACAGAGCAGGGGCACAATGGAGTGGGGCAGAGCAGGGACACAATGGAGTGGGGCAGAGCAGGGGCAGAATGGAGTGGGGCAGAGCAGGGGCAGAATTAAGTAGGGTAGAGTGGAGTGGGGCAGAGCAGGGGCACAATGGAATGGGGCAGAGCAGGGGAAGAATGGAGTGGGGCAGAGCAGGGGCAGAATGAAGTAGGGTAGAGTGGAGTGGGGCAGAGCAGAGGCCGAATGGAGTGGGGACAAGCAGTGGCAGAGTGGAGTGGGTCAGAGCAGGGGTAGAATGGAGTGTGGCTGAGCAGGAGTAGAGTGGAGTGGAGCAGAGCAGGGGCATAATGGAGTGGGGCAGAGCAGGGGCAGAATGGAGTGGGGCAGATCAGGGGCAGAATGAAGTAGGGTAGGGCAGAGCAGAGGCCGAATGGAATGGGGCAGAGCAGGGGTAGAATGGAGTGGGGCAGAGCAAGGATAGAGTAGAGTGGGGCAGAGCAGAGACAGAATGGAGTGGGACAGAGCAGGGGCAGAATGGAGTAGGGCAAAGCAGTAGCAGAGTAGAGTGGGGTAGAACAGGGGTAGAGTGAAGTGGAGCAGATCAGAGTAGGGCACATCAGGGGCATAATGGAGTGGGGCAGAGCACTGTCAGAATGGAGTGGGGCAGAGCAGGGGCAGAATGGACTAGGGCTGAATGGAGTGGGACCAACAGTGGCAGAGTGGAGTGGGTCAGAGCAGGGCAGAATGGAGTAAGACAGAGCAGGGGCAGAATGGAGTTTGGCAGAGCAGGGGTAGAGTGGAGTGGGGCAGAGCAGGGGCATAATGGAGTGGGGCTGAGCAGGGGCAGAATGGAGTGGGGCAGATCAGGGGCAGAATGAAGTAGGGTAGGGCAGAGCAGAGGCCGAATGGAGTGGGGCAGAGCAGGGATAGAGTAGAGTGAGGCAGAGCAGGGGTAGAGTGGATTGGGGCAAAGTAGGGTCAGAAAGGAGTGGGGTAGATTTGATTGTAGCAGAGCAGGGGCAGAATGGAGTGGGGTAGAGCAGGGGCAGAATGGACAGGGGTAGAATGGAGTGGGCAGAATGGAGTGGGGCAGAGCAGGGATGGAGTGGAGTGGGGTAGAGCACTGGCAGAATGGAGTGGGGCAGAGCATGGGCAGAATGAAGTGGGGCAGATTAGTGGGACAGAGCACGGGCAGAATGGATCTGCATCTGCACTCACACTGCATCCAATGCCATTTCCTTGAAGCCTACAGTGTCAACATTTACTTGAACACAGCCGCCGAAATAGCTCCTTCCTCGCAATGCCTGCAGCATCGCCAGGACACCCCTTTCTCCCAGCCCCAGGCCTGCAGCATTGCCCTACTCCTGCCACTGCTGCCAGCTTCCTGCAGTTGCGCCCTGGCTCCTGTGACGTAACTGCACTGTTGCTGCCCCCCTTTCTTGGCAAGCTATAACCAGATTATAAAATGGACCCTGATTTATACATACATTTTTTTTTTAATCTATTTTCCTTCTCTAAATTTGGGGTGTGTTTGATAACCGGAGCATTTTATAACATTAGAAATATGGTATATGTTCTAATCTATTTTTTAAACATAAAAAAAATAATTTTTTTATGGTTAAAAAGAATTTACAAAAAAAATTTTCTTTCTCTTTTTTAATGTAACCATAATTAGGATTCATTATTTACCTTTGATTAGAGGAACAACTAAAAATATATTTTAGATTGAATATACCAAAGATCACCTATGTTTCAAATTAATAATCTATGACTGTGCTACTACTTTTAAAAGATTTTTTTAATAACGCTTAGCAGAAAGTGCTTAATTATGATTAACATTTTATTACTCGGACCTGTCACTCAGCTGGATTATTCAGGACTGACCTAGCAATGCCTTTCTATGAAGGAAAATTGAATAAAATGTGCAATTAATTAAAAGCACGGATTTAATGCATAGAATAGTCTTTCCTTTGGGGTTTGTCTACAACCCTGAATTATTCTATGTTCACATATAGCAACCATACTGCGGATGTGAAGTAGCAAATAAAACAAAGTAGTCTTAAGCTATTGTGGTCTATTAAAGGGAACCTGTCACATGGAAAATGTTATTAACCTGCTGACATGGGGTTAATCTGCAGATTATTAGCATTCTGAACCTGTCCAGTGTGTCCACATTAAACCCTGTTGCCAGGAGGAAATTAACTTTTATATTCCTGTTAGCGTTACGGTTTCAGTCACGGAGGGTGGCACCAGTGTGGGTTCATTGACCGCTCTGTGTATGGAGAGCAGCGGCTGTAACTACGCCTCCAACACTGACTGGCATTGGAGAAGGTTGTCAGTCCGTGTGTTGGGTATAGTTACAGCTGCTGCTCATCATACATGGAGCGGTGACTGAATGTACTCTGGTGCTGCCTCCGTGACTGAAACTGGAACACTGCCGAGAAGATTAATGTTCCGTTTTTCCCAGCAGTGGGGTTTAATGTGCAGGTGTCTGGCAGGTTCAGAATGCTATTAGCCTGCAGATTAACCATATATCTGCAGGTTAATAGTATTTTTTTCACGTGACAATTTCACTTTAACTGCTCTTTATACCATAACTTAATTTTGCAGGGAAACATCTGTTTCCCCTGCAAAATTAAGTCATGGTGAAAAGTGCAGCTAAAGGCCCCGTTACACGTTTCAACATCATTCCCAACATCGTTCATAAGTGACATCAAGAACGATGTTGAAACAACATCGTTGTTGCGTCATTGCATGTCAATGCACGATTCAACAACGATAGTTGATCAAGTCAGAGTTGACAGGTTTTCCTGCATGCAAGCAAACCTGTCAACTTCAACTTAAGCAACCTGCGGCATCATTCGGTGTGACACCGCAATAGCGATGTCACGGCCGACTTCGCCCATTCACAGCAGTGAGCAGGGATTGATTGTGGTGTTTGCGAACGATCCCTGCTCACAACATTGTTGGTGAGTTGTCCACGATATCTGGACATGTGACAGCTCACCAGGTATGTTGCACAGGTGTCCAAAAAAATCAGTGCGCTCCTGAGATCGCAAACAACATCGCTGATAAGTTGTACCGTGTAATGGTACCTTAAAAGACAGCAGTGGCTTAAGGTTTCTACTGGATTACAGAAATTGTATTTAAACTGTTTTAGAACAATTTGACATGACTGTAAAACATATCAATCAAACATATCCAAGAGTGAACACATGCACTCCCTGACAGAAGTTATGTCGCTTATCCATGTTATGTAAATAAAAGCTTATAACTTGACATTAAATTCATCCATTGGTTGTATAAATTACTCTTATGAAAGCTGAATCCCTCCGAAATATGGTTTAGGTTAAGAAAATAAATTGGCATCAATGCTAAAATATTGATCATTTAATGAACACAGAATGGTCAGATTTTAGCAAGACAAGTTTTGTCGCCCACAGAAAGTAATGTGATTTTCAAACAAAAAATTAACTTAAAATACAGATATATGTTGCATAACACTGGTGAATGAAGTTGTGGTGCTATTAGAGTATTATTAGGCTGGGGTCACAGTTGACATGAGTTTTTTTTAGTGATTTAACAAAACTCATGCGTTTTTTCATGTCTTCTCATTAAATCGATCTCAAGCCTCATATAAAACATCTCTAAGGCTGGTTTCACATTGGCGTCCCCCTCCGCAGTGTTCTGCGGATGGGAAGCGCCATGTGAGCGCAGCCAGCACAAGCCCCTATCTTTATAATGGGAGCGCACGGTGCTGCGCTTGACTGAGCATGACCGTGCGCTCCTGTGGCACCCTGGGTTGGGGCACCACAGAAACTCTTAGGACATGAATGGAAAAGTACACAGCAAGCAGCCCCACTTACTAACACAACTACAATACCTTTCACCCCAGACCTGTAGGGGCAGCTCCACTGGTTTCCTTAAGCCAGTTCCCCCTATAAATACGGGTCCTGGAGGGAGAAACAGAGGAGTGTGCAGTTACTTTAAATCTGTGAATAGCTAGGAGAGCTGACCTGGTACTGGAGCCACAGTAGGCCCATATCAGCACACCCTGAAAGTGGTAGACCCTCGCAACAGGGGTTATAGGAGCAGGAGGCAAATACCTTACAGGGACAGAGGAGTTACCTTAACTCGCCCTAACAATTTGGTCACTGGATCCGAGCTGCAGGAGCCATAGCGCAGGCTGCAGAGAAACCAGCACCCCCAACAAGGGAGTTTAGCTCCTTGAACACCTGAAGCACCACCAAATGAGAGCCCGGAGTTGAGCGGGCGCCTGTGCGGACGCCTGTGCACAAATCACACACTCTCCTCCGCACCAGGGACGCGACATGTTGCATTCCTGGTGCGGAGGAGAGTGTGTGATTTGTGCGCAGGCGTCCGCCTGCGTACAAATCACATATGGCAGTGAATGGGAGAGCACGGTCATGCGCAGTCAAGTGCAGCACCGAGCGCTCCCATTATAAAGATAGGGGCTTGCGCTGGCTGCGCACACTTGGCGGTTCCCCTCCGCAGAACGCTGCAGAGGGGAACGCCAGTGTGAACCCGGCCTAATAGTATTGCAGTCATGGCAAGGGAGACGCATATACTGATTGACATAGCAATACAATGGAATGTTAGTAGGGTTAAGATCTTTGAGTGTCCTGACCTTCTCAGACAAGTGTTGACATAATTACATTACACATGTTAAGCACTACCATTCATCTACAAGACTCTAGGAACAATGAGTTGCTTATCACAAGGTAGGAAATAAAATACAGTACCTAGAGGCAAGATAATTACATTACCCACTTTAAATACTAGCAGGCTCCTTGTGTAAACCATGAGTGGCATATTACAAGTTTGCAAACAAAATACAATATTGTCTGGATAAATAAGAAATCCTCATATGTTATAAATTAATGGGGTCCATTTCATCACATACCTCCCCTTTTTATTTAGCCAGACAGGGCAGTCAGCTGTGATAAGTCTCGGATCATCCTTCTCCTCTTGGTGACATTGTCTGTTTTAATGGTGAGGTTATCAATCGCCGCTTCCATCTATACACCTCCCCCAGATTACCTCCCTCAGGAAGGCCAGACATATTGCGGGTTGCAGGTGATTGAGTACCAGCATACAGACACCTGTGTTGCCTCTCAGAGAAGCTGGCAGCTGCTGCTAAGTGCAATGGGTATTTACCTGGCAAATTTTTGGTGAGTTTTTTCTATGTTTGTAAGTCCTGTTCGGTGAATCATACAATATTAAACGGACATGTCGCAAAAGGCATGTGGTTAGGACTGGTAAGCATGAGGGCCCTTGACGGTGGGTTACCGGCTTATGTATTTTGGCCAAAATACCCACAAACACCTCACATTTTCATCTTTAGTGTTTTATTGCACTTTTTCTATCTGCAGTTTGAGGCTGAGCCCTCTGGGGGGCTTCTGTCATTTTGTGAAGCATGTAATCAGTGCGGAGCAGCCCGCCTGATCTAATAGAAGGGCGTGACCAATAGGCTGCTCTGACACTATGCCTTGCATGCACCGTGAGTGGCAGTGCCCTATGGTAACCTCGTGTCTTTAGATGCCACCAGTCACCTCCCTGACAGCATGGCTGGACGCTGGTGCCACAACCGCCCCCACTGTGGGTTGCAGGTGATTGAGTACCGGCATACAGACACCTGTGTTGCCTCTCAGAGGAGTTGGCAGCTGCTGCTAAGTGCAATGGGTATTTACCTGGCAAATTTTTGGTGAGTTTTTTCTATGTTTTTAAGTCCTGTTCGGTGAACCAGACAGGGCAGTCAGCTGTGATAAGTCTCGGATCATCCTTCTCCTCTTGGTGACATTGTCTGTTTTAATTGTGAGGTTATCAATCGCGGCTTCCATCTATATACCTCCCCCAGATTACCTCCCTCAGGAAGGCCAGACATATTGTGGGCAAGCACTAAAATGGCATTCAGGATTTGAGCTCCCATAAACCTCTTGCTATCAATTCCTCCCCAGTCAATGGCCACAGTCTGTGTAGGTTTACTCACTGTTGATGGTTTAGAGGAGAATGATGGGAGCAGGGAACATGGATTATCCTCTCAAGGTGTGCTAGCAAGATACACATCAGGGTGCTGCTTGGCTTCTTGAATGTGGGGGATGGCTGTAACAAACTGGCTGGATAGTCCTTGTCCTGGGTCAGTACGCAAAACAACAGATGTGGAGGGCCATCCATGAGCCCCAATTCAACCTCCTCAAGGTTAGCCCCTGAAACAACAGGTGTGGGAAGGCTGCTCACAAATCCCACATCAGCCTCTTCCTGGTCAGTCTCCCCAAAAGCAGGTGTGGGGACATCGCCTGTAAGCTCCACATCGACTTCTTTATGGTCAGTCTCCACAATAAGTTATATACTATGGTTATCAACTGTAATGTTTAGGAAGTAATAGTATTATCTTTTTATCAAGTGATTTTAGATTACCAACTTGTGTTAAGTAAAATATAAATCTTTATTAATACAAAAATTTAAAAGGTCGTAGACCCACAAATTTAACAGACAGTGAGGAACACACAACATATATATTGGGAACACACTGGTATAACCATTACAGGAATCCTAAATGGCACTGCCTGACAGTGGAGTGTTTTACACCCTAGAATATGTTGCCCCCACTCCTTGGCAGCTCACCCTATGAGTTCCTATCTATAGAGACACAAGGGTTTGGGAAAGACATCGGGCGATCCTGTTAGAAACTTAGCTTGGAATCAATGACCAGCTTGTACTATTTAGGAGACTCCCAAATTGGTTTTCAGTGGTTCGCAGGCTAGATAGCAGATTCTCCAGTCGCTTGACGCGTTTCACCCCTTCCTATGTATCGGGACTCATCAGAAGTAGTGGAGATATAGTAGTAGCTCTGTCTAGAGATTAAAGGCCATATCGTTATGCTTCACATAGATGCCCATTGGCAGTGGTGTAACGATCGCGGTCACAGCAGTCGCAGCTGAGACCGGGGCCTGACCTGTAGGGGGGCCCTTGCCTCCCTGTAGGGGGGCCCGCGCCTCCAGCCACCTCCCACGACCGCTGTGTATGTCACAGGAGAGGAGGCAAAGGGAGGGAAGCTTCCTGCTTCCTGCTGCTGATCCCGCCCCTCTTCTCATCTGCTGCTGGCTCCCTGCCCTGCACGCTCCACCGGGGAGCCCACGTCCAGCAGCAATAACCCCACTCTTCTTACCCGCGCCTGCTCAGTAGCACCCCACAGACCCCCCCGCTCCTCACCCGCGGCCAGCCAGTAGCACCAAACCACCCCGCCCCTCATGCGTGGCCAGCCAGTAGCAACCCCCACGCTCCTCACCCTTGGCGTGAGGGTATACTGCACCCCCGGGGGGGCCCCGGTCTAAATGTCGCATCGGGGCCCGCCAGGCTACAGTTACGCCACTGCCCATTTGTATATTTGGTTGCCAAGAAGAGCTTAAATGCTTATCAGACTGGCCAAACTTGAATGCTCCCAAACCAAAGGTGTCATGTTTTGCCCTATAAGTGATTACCTACCTTGGGAAATGGTCAGGCCACATATAATAGATTTCAAAGGGCAACCACGTTAGGGGAAGAAATATATCTGACAAGATGGAGCCAGATTTTCTAAGAGGGAAAGAAAAGTATGTGGGGGTGATTATCATTTAAATTGAATCACATTTGATAAATACAGATGGTTATAAGCCTTACCCTATATATGTTGTGTTAGACCAGAGCAGACGTCCACATTTTTAAAAGGCAAATCACAAAATCGATGTAGGCACCGGACTATATAGGTTTACAAAAGAAATCTCCCATTATATCGATCTCAAAAGCATATGATGAGGTAAAAAAAGGGAGAAAGAGTATAATAAAAGATAAGTGTCCTTACATATGGAACATCCTAATGGTTGTATAAGGTGAATTGCAAATTGTGCACCTTCAACCAGTATATGATATACTAGATGGTGGCCGGATTCTAACACATTGGGTATTCTAGAATATGTATTGTGAGGTAGCAACCGGGGAACCCGCTTGCAAAACGACAAGAACACGTGTTTATAAGGTTAACCAATGTCTACCCGTTTATTTTCACATATTAATCACATAACCCGGGTAGCATGTTTGACACATATCACATTGATTAACAACACTTTACATAAATACACCATACATTTACATTTAACATCACATAACACTTATATTGCACATAACGTTTTATAGTAACCCGGGACCTGTAACCATCTCTGTCCCCATTGGAGCTCTACTAACAGCTCCCATGGTGGCTACGGCCTCCGGCCTACTTACACTATACATAAGTTACAGTACGATGATGACCCTTCCGGGTTCATAACAGGGATTGGCAAACCCTAGTAACCCGTGGGGCTGCGGCCTCCGGCCTAACCACGCGTTACCCAGTACGGGAGCCCTTCTAACCCCTGCTTCTGACCTTCGTTACATACGCCTCAACGGGCCCTGTGGGTCCCAATGGCGGTACCTGCCGCCTGGCTTTAGTCACCCCAGCATGATGATATACATTCACCCGTAGTCAGGAATCC